>JAABKJ010002664.1:0-27432 GCA_011634705.1 Andricus grossulariae
CAACTAAGTAGAAAAAATAAAACCGTATTTGACGGTTAAAGAATGGTGAAACGTAAAAAGTAGCAGGTTCAATTGTTGGCGGTTCGCGACACTGACACCGCACCGCAGTGGAGAGGCGGCGCACGGCCTCGCTAAAATGACGATATCTTGGGACCTATGACAGCTTCATGATTTTTTTTTTGAAGAAAGGTGATTTCACAAGGAATCGTTGTATCGATATTTAAAAAAAAATTAAAAGGAGAGTAATTCACGAAAAATTAAATCAAAATTGTTTTTCTCACTTTTTTCCGGCCAGAAAATTTTTGTCTCATTAATTGTATTATATTCTTGAACTATATTATTTTAACTCTAACATGTCCAAATTTGATCAAAATGCAATCAGCGTTTCCAGAAATATCGATACTTAAAAAAAAATGTAACACTAAAATTCAACATGGCGTAACTTCCGTAATTTAAAAAATTTTCAAAAATTCTCAGGGTCTGGAATTTCTTTTGTATAGCATTACAATTTCACAAAGTTTTATCAAAATCGAACAACCAACTGCAGATCCTGATATTTCTGACCTGTACTGACCCATTGCTGAAGTACAATTACAGTCGAACTCGGATATAACTTCGGTTTTGGGGCTGTCGCTGACCTGACCTACCAGAAGTCAAACCGGATTTAGCGGAACTCCGAAGGTAAACAGTTCATGTTTTGTCACGTTTTCGTGAACCCCACACACCCTGCGCAGCTCCTGACAAGCCTACCCACGGCGCGGCGTCAATTCTCGGAATCGGTAAATGCGGGAACGTTGAATCCGATTTGGAATTATTATCCTTTTCTAGAAAAGTATATTCCTTCCCTAAAAACATTGATGGTCTGAAAACCTGCAATTTCGATATTTCCATTGCTTTCGGCTTTCAGCAATATGCTTAATGGCCACAAAGTATTGAACCAAGATCAAGTGACGGGGAATAATGCAGTTTCTTTCATTAAAAAAATATATAAATCAAGTTTAAATTAATATCAAAATTTGAAATATAAGATTAGCGTTATCATTGTGCGCGTATAGCGCACACGCCGCACAGTGTTCTAGTTTGACTTAATTTTTATTTTACCAAATATACATTTGCCCTAATATTCAATTTTCTAAATTGCTATTTTATATTATTTCCATTCGCTCTAATGTTCATTTAACCTTATTTCTATTTTTTCGAATCAACATGTGTCATAATGTGCATTTCACAATATTTTTCATTCTTCATAATAAAAATTACGGTTAGTTAAGATGGCAATGCACAAAATGGGCACCAAATTTGAATTACAATGATCGATATTTAGATTAGGTATGTAAGATTGGTGTCATTTAAATTTTGCGTCTATGTTTTGCAGATCCAAATTTACTAATCGGAATTTTCTTTATGATCAGGAACGAAAAATATGGACAGAAAAAACTAGGTGTCCAATTTTGCTTTAGGTCAGTTAATTGCAGACTCATTTTAAACTACAGTTACGACCGCTCCCTTAATGAGCGTCAAAACTCAAACAATTGAATTGCTTTCAATATTTGTATGGCTCAATATGAACCAATTAGGGTTCAATTTTGTTTCAGTACATTTTGACGCCGTTTCTTTCTTCAAAATGAAATTTTATTTTTTGTGTAACATGCAAACTTTTTAAAGTTTATAAAACCAATGCATATTTAATTTCATATTAGTTTTCAATCAACTATTTTCCAAATATGTAGACAAGTTGCGCTACATGAAATTTATATCGAACTTGAGTTTCCTTAACTTTAGCTTTTTTTATGTATTTATAAACTTTCAAGTATGAAATATACTTTGAAGTTCTAATTTTTTGTGAAAGAAATTATCCTTGAAAAACAAACTTATTTAACGATACATAAGAAGCTTATTGTTTAAGAGAAAATTTCACTTATATTTGTTAAAAACCAGTCTAGTACAACTTACATCCGAGTACAATCGAGAGAAGCGCTGCTTCACTTCAATGATCCAACGAGAATCCTTAAACAATTCCATGCGTCCAAGCGAATATTCGTTATTTCAGTTATTTTATTATTATTAAAATTTTAATTTGAAATATTGAAACTTCATGATTACACATTATCAAATTCATAGTGTTTTAAATTTAAAAAATTTGACGTAAAAACAATCAAAACTGAATAATGAACAATTTAAAGTTAAAACTAATTATTGTTTAGATTTAAATTAAAACCATTCAAAATTGTAAAGTAGTAAGTTTGAAACATTCGAAATTGAATAAATTCAAAATAAAAAATTAAACATTAATTGTTATCATATTTGAAAGTTAAGGTTTAAAACGCAAAATATTAAAAAGTACATAATTTTACATTGAAATTTTCAGCATTGTACAAGTTCCAATTGAATAATTTTGAATTAAATACTCACACAGTATTATTATGAAATCAAAGCCTTAAAAATTCCAAAATTTAAAGTTATTTCAAAAATTTTCAACAGTCATGCAAAATTGCAAATTTTAAATTGAACTCATAAGTAAGAGATAAATTGTGAATTGAAGCATTAAAATTAAATAATTCCGGATTGAATCATTGAATATTATTTGGTTTTAAATTCAACCCGGTTATTCGAAAAATTAAAGCATAGCACAGCGATACTAAATAAAAGGAATTCATGCTGTAACCATGTAAGTGCCATTTTTTTCAAAACATATTTTATTGGTTAAGGAACTCTCTAAACTTACACCGCACACTGTGGTAAAAATATGATTGATAAATTGTTAAAAACTTATAATGTAAACAATTTGTTTGAATATGCGAAATGCAAGGAAACTAATAGCGCGATTCGATTCTGCGAAAAAATATTACATAAAATTCATGTATTGGACAATTTTTTCCCACCCAATTTGTGATATATAGTATAGACATAAAATCTATGCTATTATTTTTTCTGCACCTTGCTTATTTGAATAATTTAAAAATAGTTTTTTTTTCTAAAAAAATCATCTATAGGATATTTTCAAGCGGGGCTCTGCGGGGGGTGTTCTTTATTTTCCTAGCTACTCGTGGGACCAACAGGCCTACAAAACCTCAAGTGGAAAAGTTATATATAGTTGGCAAAATAAGTATATTTTTCATTGGTTTTATATAGAAAACGGTGTAAAACAAATGAAAAATATAAATAATTTTGTCTACTATATATTAACTATATATAACTTGTCCACTTGGGAACAAAACGAACAAAAACAACGAGGGCTCCGACCCGAAGCCCTCATGTAACCCACAGCCTAAGAGGGACAACTCCTCAGGGGTCATCCTACTAGAAGCGGTAAAGATTACACAGCCACAAAAATTTTTTTTCAGGTTCTGAAGGTCAGACCATGTTTACTATATGTTTCTAGGGTCGTTGCATCCGAATACGAGGACCATAAACCCCCAGCACGTCAGGGTTCTGACATGACCTCAAAAAACCCCATAAGAAGTCTTTTTCCGGGTCTGGAGGTTAACCCTGATGTGGTGGGGTTTTTTGGACCTCTGAGTCGACTTCAGCGACCCCAAAAACATATAGTAAACATGGTCTGACCTCCAGACTCGGAATAAGATTTTTTATTAGGTTTTTTGAGGTAGTGTCAGAACCCTGACGTGCTGGGGTTTTTTGGACCTGGAATTCAGATTCAGCGATTCCAAAAACATATAGTAAACACGGTCTGACCTTCAGACCAGAAATTGAAAGTCCGCACAACATGGCTCTCGAAAAGCCACTGAGGCTCCTTATAATGCAGCAACTCGTCCTGCTTGGTCTACGGAGAGGAGGAAAGGACTTCAAGAAACGTCCCGAATTAGTCTATTAATGGCTGAGACGGAAATCTGAATGATGCAGATAAATTTGCACCACAGCAAAGGCGCCAGAGATTGCCCTAATCCAAGAACCCTGGTTATACAGGGAAAGGATTACTGTTTTAGAAGGACGTGGCTCCATATTTGAGGGATCACGCGAAAAAGCACCAAGGGGATGCATAGCCGTCAAGGGTACGGATGTGATTTTGTTTCCTAAGCTCTGCTCCAGGGACCTCACCGTTGTTAAGGTACACTCAGGGACAGAAGCGGAGAAAGACTAGAAGTGCATATCGCCTCGGATTGTTTCCCAGGCGACGCCGTGGGGCCTCGCCTCCTAGAAAGGCAAGAGAAAAAATTAGAGAGAATTATGCTTTAATTCGGCACTGCAAGGAGAATAAGAACACAAACATCAATGGCAGAAGAAGGGATTCAATTGAATACCTAGCGGATACTGAGGTGGAGCGCCTTCATCGTGGTGATACTTCCATATTCCAGATTAAAAACAGTTTCAAAGATCAGAAGCCTCAGGGATACACTTAGGGACTCATATACAGAGGAACTCAAAGGCAGGCTTGTGGAACTCCCCACAAGCTACGGTACCATAGATGTGTTAAAGCACGCCACGGATTTCCTGAAAAGGACTCTGATTACATCATATGAGGACAATTGCCCTACAAGTAAAAACAAATTCATGAAAGGAGCAGAATGGTGCAACACCCACCTCGAGAAACTCCGCAAAAAGACTAGAGCATTGCACAATAGCGCAAACAGAACTAAATTGCCTTCATACTGGGACATCTGTCAGACGGCTCAGTATGAATACAATACAAATATAAGAATCTACAAATAGAAAGATTGGAGGTGCTTATGGAAGAAATCTGAGAACATTCTGCAACACTGAATCACCTGATGGAAGTCCACTTTCCAGATTTTCAGCGAACCCAAGCATACCAACAGGAAGAAGGCTGGGGCCAGGAGAAGGAGAAAGCCGACTGGAATTTCGTCGCCAAGTTCGTTAATATCAAGAAGGTGCAATGAGCCGTTGGAACTTTTTACCCCTTTGAATTACCGGGGTAGATAGCGTCTATCCAATGCTCTTACCAAAGAGCATGGATTCCGCTGTCCCCCCACTGACAAAACTATTTAGGACAAGCATTGCCCTTAAACGCGTGCCATCGACATGGACGGGCGGTAGAGTGGTCTCTATTCGCAAGCCTGGGACGGAGGGCTGCTAAAGATTTCTGTCTGATCAGTTTAGCGTTCTTCATTCTGAATACGCTACAGGAACTATACGAGAGATATATCAGGGATGAGCTGCTACTAGCCTCCCTGCTCCACAGAGAGTAGCACGTCTTTCAGGCAGGCTGCTCTGTAGAAACTGCGCTCCATGCTGGCGTTGAAAAATTAGAGCAGCAGCGAAAAAGCGGACCCGTTTGCGAAAAGCGGGAATACTGAGAACAAAATCAGTGTCGCCGACAGGCGAATGACATCCTGGGCTATAGGTACAGGATGAACAGACTCAGGGAAATCCTGACATTACCCAAGAAAGATCTAAGGACAGTGGTTTAGATTCTGAACACCTGAACCATCACATGCACAAAATGAAATTTAACCCAACAAAAGAGTGCAAGAATTGCGGCAGGGATGATGAAAAATCCCTGCAAGTCTTATGCCAGTGACCAGCATTATCTAGGCTCAGGTACCAAACCCTTGGGGCCCACTTCATGGGAGCTGAGGAAATTATAACAGGATCAGCCGTTGGCATACAGGGCTTCACCAAGAAATCTGAAATCAACTATTGAAAGCGAATAGTTGAGGGTGTGGCACAATAGGCTTTATAGCTTGATCGCCAAGGAGCCCCACAGGGGCTCCCTGCCCGCCTATAAACTGAAATAATCTATTTAAATACCTTTATTAGTTTAAAAAATATCGCAATGGCGCTCATAATTCATTCTATTCTCGAGATATCGACAAATTAAAAAAAATGGCAACTCTCAAATAAACAATTATTTTGACTGGATACTTTGGATGTGTATTAGTATCAACGTGTAATACAAAATTTAGGAAGTTTTATTCAGAACTGTTACCTTGACCTAGAATGATGAGAACATTTCATGGACTTGCACCTCTATATGACAAACATTTGTGTCCTACTCTATCCCATGCTTTGGGAACATAGTTCATCATTGCCTTTTTAGAAAAGATTAACTTATCGTCAGCTATCGCGAATACCGGGTATGCCAACGCACTGTTATTCATATAGAAATCATTATTAGAGAATTTTAAAAATAAAATATGAAATAATATCAGTTCTTGGATTTGGTCTCGGAAAGAGGAAAGATTCTTGTTTTAGTTACGTGCTGTTTTGATGTAACGGTAAAGTACATTAAAATTAAAAAAATCACGTAAAAGCTATTTAGCTGAGGTTATCTAGAACTTCAAAAAGTAAACAAATGTAAAATCTGTCTCATAAAGCTGTGTAGTACTGCTTTGCGATTAAAAATTGGTTAAAAAATATTAAGTGAATACTATTGTATCTTACAGTGTGATTTGAAGCCACTATTATCTGGAAAAAATTACATTTTCAACACTGTGACAATATTATTAGAAAGACAGAAATTTCAGCCCTAAATATGCAAATTAAACGAGATATTAATTGTGCTGATATTTATAATTATTTTTTTCTTATGAGGAGAAAATAAAGGAAAATACTGGACCTACATATCCCATCAACGACAAAGAACTGCGATTTTTTTAATTCGTTTTCAAGCCTCATTATTATAATTAAAAAGTGGATATTTTTGAACGAAAACCCTGTTCCCTATTATTTTCGCGTATGCTCTTTCAGAATCTGAGTTGAAAATTGAAATATCTTCTCTGGAAAATTGAATGTGGCGGCTTTCATCTCAAAAAATATGAAAATTTAGAGAAAAAATTTTTTTCATGATTTTTTTTTCACATTGAAATCGCGAGAAAACTTTATACTTTATTTAACCATCGGTGCACGAAAACCGTTTAGTTCGACATTATGCTTTCGGTTTTCATCATACATGTTGTTATGATTTTCACAATGGTGATTTTTTACTTGAAAATTAAAAAAAAAATATAGGTTTGTGGACGCTTCACTCAGATTCTAGCGAATATTGGTGAAAGTAGCTGCACGTAGGTTTTTGTGGTCGCTGAATCTGAATCTAGAGTCGGATTTTCGAAATTCAAGCTGGCGGATCGAATATGGCGTCAAAGCTTTTGAAAAATAGAAAAATATTTGAAGATGGATGAGATTGTCCGTACATAGGTTCTTAGGGTCGCTGAATTAAAATCTAGTGTCAGATTTCCGAAATTCAAGATGGCGACTCCAATATGGCGTCTAGAATGGTAAAAAATATCTGGAACTTGATAAAATTGGTCATATCATGTTTTTGAGATCACTGAATCCGAATCTGCCATCAAATGAACACCTTAGAATTTGGATTCTGGAATAAATGAAAGTTTCCAAAGAGGTGAATATTTCCTTATTCTACTCTCAGCATGCCCCAGAGGAAACGACGTGGACATGGTAGATTTCTCTCTCCTTCGAGGTGCTTCTTTTGAGTGAGTCGCCTTGCCTCTCAATATTCGAGGTGCTTATTCTGAGTGAGTACCCTTGCCTCTCACTATTTGGGCTGCTTGATTCTAATAAGTTCCCTTTCCTCTCACTGAATCCTATGTCAGGTCATGTTTCTTCTTCATACATGCACTGCAGACGTATAATTGGCAGTTGTCACAACATTTTTATGTTCCTATTGAACAGTCTGAACACCTATGTACGGACAATTTCATCCATTTCCAAACATTTTTCAAAATTTTGTCCTCCGTATTGGGTCAGCCATCTTCAATTTGGAAAATCTGACACTAAATTCGGATTCAGCGACCCCAAAAACCCATGTACGGACAATTTCATCAATGCCCAAACATTTTAAAAAAATTTGGTCGCCATATTGGATCCGTCATCTTGAATGTCGAAAATCTGACACTAGATTCGGATTCAGTGACCCCAAAAATCTATGTACGGACAATTTCATCCAGTTCCAAACAAAAAAACCTATGTTTTTTCAAAATTTTCAAGTGACAAATCACCATTTTGAAAATCATAACGACTTTTATGATGAAAACCAAAAGTATATTGTCAAACTAGATGATTTTTGGACACCGCTGGTTGAAGAAAGTGCGAAGTTTTCTCGCGATTTCAATGTGAAAAAAATCATTAAATAATTTTTTTTCTAAATGTTCATCTTTTTTGACATAAAAGCCACAAAATTTAATTTTCTAGAGGAGATATTTCATTTTGTTTAATTCTTGAAGTCCTAGGTAACCTCTACCAAACAGCTCTCTATACGATTTTTCAATATAATTTACTTCGCCAATACTTCAAAACAGCACGTAACTAAATAAGGCATTATTCTGATAATAAATCCAGCAATCGATATCCTATCATATTTCTGTTAAAATTTCATTATTGATAATTTTTATGATCTTTTTTGAACAGGTAGTGATTGTAAAATAACCTGATTATGATACAATTCAATATTTATCGCACAAGTTGTTTTTGGACTCGATATGTTCATCATTCTACTAAGGGGGCTTTCGCGAGGGTCATTTTCTGGCAATTTTTTTACCCCTCCTCTCCCCCATGTGGCCATTTTTTGGCAATAAGTAGAACCGAGGTATTAGAACCGAAGACCCCCCACCCCCTCTCAAACAAAGCTCGTAGCTTATAGAAGGGTCCTAATCATTCGAAGGCCATTTTACGTCAAAAAATAAGAGAGGTTTTAAAATTTGAAAAAAAAAACAATTTTCATATGCTTCGAAATTAAATGAACAGTGGGCATTTTCAATTGAAAAACTTAAAAAGGTTAAGAAAATGAATAACTGAAAAGAATTTTCATTTTTATTTTGAATTTCCAAAAAAAAAAAACATTTCTTAAATTTGTGCTTTAATTTATGCGCTTTAAGTTATAGATATAGTATTGTACTCACAAATAGTTTTAGGAAAAGTCGCCAAGATTGGTGTGACCTGGGTCATGCTACTTTACCTAAACCTGCATAAGTTATTCACGAGTCATTGCTCGAAAGAAGAAAAATTAGAAGAATTTTCACAATTTACCTTGGGCAAATGAACCAAAGGTAGAACGGGTTTCATCAACATTGTGTTGAAAATATAATTACAAACAAAACCTAATTTCTTTTGTGGAAAATGTTACTCTGTTTCTTTGGTATGAAAAATATAAATTGTCAAATTTCAACAAAATAAGTCATCAGTTTGAGAAATTTGTTTCCATGTCATCAGCGTGTCAGAAATATTGAAAATTATCTCATCATCAAAAAGAGCATGTCAGAAAATATGATTGACAAGCAAAAATTTCCCGAATAAAAAAAGGCAGTATCTAAGTGTCTTGCAAAAATCAGTCTATTTGCACCGAAATTTCAGGACAATTAGTCACTTTTCCAGGTCTGGCTATTCGTACCGAAATTTCGGTACACATAGCCATGGCCACTGAAAAAATTTAACCATGCTGGATACGTTTTATCCTTGTTTCCATCTGCTTTATCATAAACGTCCCCGGTAATTCAGTTGATTAGATCTCTTTGCACAAATAATTATTTTAAATATCTTTTTCCCGTTAAATTCACTCTTGTAATGGTATTATCAAAATTTTGGAGCATACCGCATTATTATTTACAACATTTTTAAATTTCATTGATCAATTATTTAATTTTTTTTTGTTCTTTGATGAAGAGACTGTTAAAAAAATATTTTTATTCGTATAATTGTAAAAAACACAAAGACCAGGAGTTTTTAAAGTTCTAACATGTTTCAGTTATTGACTTTTTTTCAATTTATTAAGATTTTTAATTAAATTCTTTTTCAATTTTCTCAGTTTTAAATTAAAAGATTTTAAAAATATGTTTTTATTTGTATAATTGTAAAGAAGACGAAAACCACGAGATTTTCAAATTTTTTACTTATATCTTTTAATTAAACGAATGTTGTATCATATTTTCATGGATCTAGAGAGGTCTATTAACTTTCGGATGTACTTTCTTTTTTTTTATAATTTGAATTTTGAGAACGTTTTTTTTTTGTGCTCTCCTGAAATTTCTTTCGCTGGCACTTACGTGGTTCTGCAATGATACGCTTTAAATCTGTTACAACTTATTATAACTGATTCTTATTCTTAGATTGAAAACGTTCTTCTTCCTGATTTTTCCCTGACCATTTTTTCATATTCTCTGACCGTTAATATTCAAAGACCAACATATTAATGCGTAAACATTTTTGAAATAGAATCTTTTCCGATTAAAATTTCAAAATTTAAAATGGAATTATTTATTTCAACCAAAAGACAAAAAGGATGAATTTTTAAGAAATAGCTTAATTTTTAACAAAAAGATGAATTCTCAACAAAAAATTTAGTACTTGATATATCAATAAAAAATTTTCTTTAAATATCTAAAGTTTCCATTATATAATTGAGTTTTTAAATTACAAAGAAAAATTTTCAACCAAAAAAGAGGAAAGTTTAATTTTCAGTAAAAAATGATATTTCTATAAAACAGTGGAATTTTTAACTCAAATATATTAATTTTTATCAAAAAAGTTACTGGGCAACCAAAAAGTTGTACTTTTAACCAAAAAAGGGGAAATTTCTAACCAAGAATATTAGTTTTCTGTAAAAAAGAGGAATTTTCCGCTAAAAAAGATCAACTTTTAACCAAAAATGAAACAGTTACATTACCAGTCGAAAAAATTAATTTTAAACCAAGAAATTAATTTTCAACAAAATAGTTAAATTTTCAACCAAAGAGATGAATTTTTAACGAAAATAATGAATATTTAACAGAAACAGTTCAATTTCCACTTTAAAAATTAATTTAAAAAGAAATGTTCAGCGAAAGAGATGAATTTCGTTAATAAAATAATAAATTTTCATAGAAATATTTCAGTTTTCTACCAACAAAGAATTTAGTAGACTTTTCAACACCAATATATTAATTTTCAACAAAAAGTTGAATATCTACCAAAATAGTTGAACTTCTAACCCAAAATGGCGAATTGCCAACAAAACAGTTGAATTTTTAATAAAAAAGGTTGAATATTTGACAAAAGTGTTAGATTTTGAACAAAATATGTAATAAACTGTTCGAATAAAAATATATTCAACAGAAAGAAGCAACTGAAAAAAAAATTGAGATAGAAATACAAGGGAAATAGATTACTGAAGAAAATATTATATCAGAGTGGCTGTAAAACTTTAGTTTCAAAATATCCTAATTTTCCCCTACCCAATTTCTAATTTACCTCGACCATTAATATTCAAAGATCAGAATCTTCATCTTGCAACATTTTGAACGTAGAATCTTCTATAAATGGAATAGAACAATTTTCAATTAAAATTAAATAATTGTAAATGTATTATCCTTGACAGTTATTGTATTTAAAGTGCCTCTTGCAGAAATTCCCTGTCTTTTTCATGATTTCCAGGTTTTCCCTGACCTACAGACACCCTGTATAATCTCTTCTCCTCCATTACTGATTATAATTTTAATTTACTACTACAATTTAAATTAAAAAAGCCCAATTTAATCGCAACATTTTATGAGTTATCTTATCTTCTGTTCTAAAAAGTAGGTTCCGCAGCGCTTTGGCCGATCCGTTTTAATACGAGGTATTTAATTCAGATTAAGAAAGCTGGATCGGCTGTTACAGAGGCTCAAGGAAAATTAATCGTTCATCTCTGGATACCGCAGAGTTTACCGCAGCATTAACCCGAGGTCCGGTGGCCTCGGCATGAGGAATCGAATAAAATAGCACTGGTATACTATAGAAGTCGACGAAGCGTGTTTTGCGTGCACTCACACATACACATACTGCATCTTAACTTCTCCGGTGCGTACGTGCGAAAGGATTCGATGCAACACAGTTCCTAGAAATGCAAGCTGGCATCATCTGATTCCACGCCGCGCCGCGCACCGTCAGCTCGTGCGTAGGTGATACACTTGCATGTAAACTCACACCCTCATAAAAGCATTTTACTCTGCGCGTGAACGAAAGGTTATGAGGACGCTGGGTGACATTATTCTTCATAAACTTAGAAAATAATCAAATTTCAGAGTGTATCCCGCTATTTTACTTTTTGTGGTTGATTCTGAACCAATCTGTTTAAATTATGACATTTTCCAAATAGGAAAGAAACGATCCAACAAAATTCATACATTTCTAAAATTGCTAATATTTGAAAACATCCTTTGTAAAAAATTTAAATATAAAATATTTCTTTCGAGTAATTGAAGTAAAAAAGATTAGGCCTTAACTAAAAAAACGCCCCAGGTAAAAAAATGTTGGTATGGGATTGATCTAGGAAAACATCTGGGAAATCATATGGGAGTGATCTCTCAGATAGTATAGTAAAAGTATGGCGAATGAGACGATCCCATACTTCATGTATATTTGAATGAAGTATAGTGGATGAATATCTTAAATATAGCTAAAGTATAACAATTTATGGCTGAAGTTTAGGGAAAGTATTGCTAACGTATATATGAGATGTATAGCTGCTGTATAACTGATGTACAGATAAAATATAGCTGGTGTTTTGTCAAAGTATGGCTGAAGTGTATTATTAAACATAGCTCAAGTATGTAGATTATGTCTAAAGTATAGGAAAAGTATGGCTATAGTAGGTATAGTCTTATTATTGCTGATGGGAGATAATCGGATATCTGAAATACATGAAAATAGAGATCCAGAAACATGATTTTCACAATATGAAAGAATATTGTTTGTAACGTATAAGATAAGTAAAATACAAATAAGTAAAATGTTAATTTTAACATTGTTTAACCTTATATCATGCGAAATTTAGTGTTACACATTTCACCTATCTAACAATTTGATTAAATCTTTTCATGCAAATAATAATATGTTTATGTTTCAAAGACTCTGGATTACTTGACAATATATATGATATAAGAATCATATAAGTTGGCCATTGTATATCCGTTGTGTATTGGACATCCTTACAAAAACCCTGCAGATTGAAACGAAACGTGAATTTAGTGTCTCTATTAAAAACTTTTTTTTTTAATCTAAATGAAATCTACTTTCTTATGAATAATTTTATGTAACGAAATCAAAGCATGCAAAAATTTAAAATTCAAAATTAGATTTAAAAACTACCTCCTTTTTGGCTCATTAAAGGCAAATACATAACAAAGGATAAAAGAGGGAGAAAAATAAAAAAGTCAACCAAAACATGCCTCTCACTTTTTCCTTATTCTTTCTCCAAATTTTTTATGTTATTAGGACACTAACATGTTTCGAGGCCAATGTAGGTCTCTACATCAGGGATTATTTATAGAAAAACTACAGGTTTGAATAATCGAAGCCTGGAATTAAAAAATAAAAACCACAGATGTTTATATAAAAATTTGCTTTCTCTAATTTTTCATTTATTGGTGTAAATTGATAAGCATATAAGAATTATTTTTAATAACATGAATAAAGAAATCATTCAACCAATTTAGCTGATCCCAATCTTTTTGTTTGTTAATTGAATAAACCTCCTTATTATTTTTAACCGATCCTCCAAATTATGTCAATCACATTTCCCCAATTTCAATCAATTTGCTTCACATCTTATATAAATGTATATTAAGAATTGAACATTATAAAAGGTTAATTCCCTACGTATAAATTTACACAAACATAATCCAAAATGTTTTCCATAATTATCACGACACTAATCAAGTTATTGTTAAAATTCACAATTCACTGGTCTCAAGTTAAGAAAGTTTAATTAAATTATATTGAAAAATTAGGAATTGAACGTTAAAATATTAGAAAAATAGTCTATTTTTTTCATTTATATATTGAAATTTGTCGGAGAGAAAAATTGCAATATGGAACAATACGAGGTGAAGTGTTCAAAGTAACGATGCAAACTGACATTTATTTTTGACATGAGGACTCTTAAATAGTGCAAGATTTTGGAAATGGTCCTATCGCACTTGTTAGTGATTTTAGCGACTTTCAAGCTGACCCCATCGACAAACAATAACATCATAAAACGTCACGTGCTACAAGAAATTTAATTGATCTAAGGAAAATCCAAATCATAAGAATTCTTTCCAAAAATTACTATCAATTTTTCAGAAAATAATACGGAAACACAATACATAAAACAATATAAAAATTGAAGAAAATTAAAAAAATTAAAAATTAGTAAAATTCAGGATAAAAATGGTTAATGGATAAATTATTAATAAGATATTCAATAGTACATAGCAAAATTATGCATCATCGATTTTTTGAAACTGTAGTGACTTATTTGTGTATATGTCTAACTCTTCACTTTACAGTAAAAAAATATATGATTTATTTATCAATTTTAGCTTGTGATATAAAAATAGATCATCATTTTTACTATAAAAAAAGTAAGTTTGTTGTGAAGTCTCTATTTTTTTATTTAATTCGAAAATCTGTACAAATATTAATTAGTCCAGGCATCTGGTACTTTTTCACCGTATTAGGTAGGTAAGGCGCGCTAGAACAACGCAAAATTAAACTAGAGAACATTATGAGAAAGGTAAGAAAAAGAAGAACCCTCTATTTCTAGTAGGCGTCGAATTATGACTCTTAAAAAAATACCGATGTTTTCAGAAAAAGAGGCTAAAATCTCAATTCTGAAGTTTATATCTGTAATTTGAAACCTGTTGATTTTAGGAAAAAATGTTCTACTTGACCAAAGTTCCAAAGTTGACCACTTTGGACCTATTTTGCAGGGTGAATTACTCGCGTTCAGTTTTTTCAAAAATACTTCGTTTATGGGTAAATCTACGTTGTTGATACCAACGAAAAAGTTATAGTGCAGGAAATTATGCGTAAATCTGAAAAATACTCTTCTAGCCTTCACATGTCAAGAGTTATGACTCTTCAAAAAAACACACATTTTTTCTAATTTCAGTCAAAAAAGTTTTTTTTTTAAATAACTTGTTTCGTGCATATCCTGTAGAAAAACTGAAACAGGATATATTATAGGCGCCAAATTTTGGGTACAATAAGAAAACAAATGTTTTAGCTCTTATAGGTCACAAGTTTTCACCATGAAACTTTGACCCTTTACATTCGGAAGGCTCTGTATGAACTGAGAAATATACTGCTATCGTATATGAGCACTTTGGTGGCATATACGCATCTATAATTCATTTAAGTACACTTCATTTTATTTTTCGTTGAAAAATAATGAATTGGTTAAACATTGTTTAATAAATACTCTTCACACTATCAGTTTTGTGTATATTTTATATATTTTCTTTGTTAAAATTACTTCCCGAATATCTGTTGTCGAAAGTACACGAAGAAAAAAGTATAAATTGACTGTTTTTATATTTTTTATTCATTATATATAAAAAATGTTATTGAAGGGGTTAGCTTCATTACATTGTTTTACTTTATGTTAAAGATGCCCAAAATTGATAAACTAATCATCGCAGAGAACACAATTATTATTAATTTTTAATAATAAAAGAATATTTAACAAATTATTTACGTAATTATGCATTCAATGAAAAAACTACTTAAATAATGGACTAATTGGTTGAATGATTGGCTGATAAATTACTTAGTATCAGGAGATGGACTACATCGTAAAAACTTGAAAATTGTTTTGTATAATGAGCTCTCTTCCAAGCCACCCTGTAGGTAGAGTATCAGGAGCCTTTTTTAGTGGTTTTCCTAGTAGGACTTCAGAAATCGTTACTCTTTTATCTTTTATGATCAACAATTAACAATAATTCTTTCCCCTCCGATGATTAATTCATCAATTTCTGGAATTTTTAACGTAAAACACATTGTTGTAAAACTAACTCTTTCAATAACATTTCTTAGAAATAATAAATAAACAATGAGAAAATAGTTAATTTATGCTATTTTCTTTATTAACTTTCGATAACAGATATTTTGGAAGTAATTTTCACAAAGAAAATATATAAATATGCAAAAAACTGATAGTATGGAGAGTATTATTTAAACAATGGTTAAACAATTATTTGTTTTTCAACGAAAAAAGTGCATTAAGGCCACATTTTCTCTCAGCAATGTAATTATTAGGTACTATATTATTGAGAAATGCAATTGTTGTAAATAGATATGAAAGGTTAAAAAATATTTAAATATGTGAAAGAAAAAGATCTATCGGATCCCATTTTTATTTAGAAACATTTAAATGTAATTTTCGCCAAATTTTTAATTTTTCAAATAGATTTGATAAACAAATGCGTATTTTTGTCAACTTTCAACAGGCTGATTTCGGGGTTTCAGCGCAATCAATTTTAAATAATTTAAAAAGATCCTTTGCTTATAAGGTTTTATTTATATTTATTCACGAATTATGAGACTTTAATTACCAATAATGATATATCATTTTATAAACAATTCTGTCAAAAAATTCACAACTTGACTACTTTTCAACAAATGGAGATAGCTTTTTACGAAATCAACTGCCAATGACTCAGAAAGGACCCTATTTATTACGGGACTTTGCAAGGTGACATAGTTTACTATTTGATTACATACATTTTGAAAACCAAAAATTTCTTATGTTGTTTTATCAATTAGCAGCTATTGTTTCATTAATCAATTTGAATTTTACCATCTAAGATGGCTTTAGGTGTAGTGCTTGTGCTTCTGGATTTAGCACTTTTTCAATATTTACTCTGTATTTATATGTTTTAAACTTTTATTCAAATAAATAAGAATTTTTTTCCCCTGAAAAAGTCTCCTAGTAAATATAGTCCTTTCTGAGTTATTGGAAGTCGATTTCGTGAAAAACTATATCCTTTTGTTGACGAGCAATCAAGTGTTTAATTTTTGTATAAAATTGTTTATGCATTAAATCATTATTTTTCGATAATAAAGTATCATAAACGAAGGATTTTGCCAAGTAATGTAATTTGTTTCGTTCAAAAAAAGGAAAACTGCTGGGTGAAAATTGACGAAAATCTGTATTTGTTTCTTAAAATGTATTGAAATAAAGAACAAATATTGTTATGTCTTTAAAACATGCAAAAAAAATATGCTTTTTAAAAATTTTTAAAGAATTCTATATTTAAAAAATTGGTATTTCAATGTTATGGTACCAAAAACTTACCAAATTAATTACACAGGTTCACAAAAAAAAAAGTGGCTTGTGCGAGAAATCAGAGTATGGAACCTATACGTATTTTGGGCCGCTGAACACGAATCTGACATCAGTTTTTCCCGAGCACATCAGGATTTTCCCTAGATGCAGAAAATTCCCTAGTGAACCAACTTTTTTGGGTATAAATTACCCTTGGTATTAAAATCATCTGGAAACGGGTCAGGCATGATATTTTTACGTATTTTGGGGCGCTGAACACGAATATGACATCAGTTTTCTCCGAGCACGTCAGGATTTTCCCCTAGTCGCGGAAAATGACTTTTAAAATCAGCTTTATCGGGTATGGGATAGCCTTTGTTATTAAAATCTTCTGGAAAAATATCAGGCATGATACTTTAATGTATTTTGGGGCGCTGAATACGAATCTGAGACTAATCTCCGTCGTCGCGTCGGCGTTTTCCCTAGACGCGGAAAATTCCCTAGAAAGTCAGCTTTTTCGTGTATGAAATTGCCCTTGTTTTTGAAAACGTCTGTAAACAGGTCGGAGTATAATATCTTTATATATTATGGTTCGCTAAATACGAATATGACGTTAGTTTACCCTCACCCCGTCAGGCTTTCACACTAGACGCGTAAGATTCCCTAGAAAATCATATTTTTTATACATGGAATACCCTCAGTATTGAATTTATTTGAAAGGCGGCCCGCAAATCATATCTTGATGTATTCTAGGGTGGTGAATACGAATCTGAACTTGGTTCTTTCGCAGCAGGTCTGGCTTTTCCCCTAGATACAATAAATTTTCTATGAAAGCAATTCTCGCGGTTATAACGTCAGCCTTATAATATTGGACATCATACATATAATGTAGCCAGGTCCTAGTAAGTCACTCGAATCTGAGTTATCCTTCATATTAGCTTAAGTTGCTCCAGCAGGATTTGAGAGGAGGGGACAAGACCTACTTCAAAATTTTTTCTTGTTGATAGACAAACTAAAAGCACATGTGACCTGAGTTTTTCGACATTACCCAGGTTACCATACTAGAATTAGAATTTTATTACATTGTTTCTCTGGTCTTGCGCACACGTTTATCACTGTAAGATCTACGGAGTGGTTTTCTTCTTCTCTTTCTCCCTTTTCCCTTAAAATCTCTTTGAAGCCGACGCAAAGCTGATTTTATAGAGAATTTTCCGCGTCTAGGGAAAAATCCTGATGCGCTCGGGGGAAACTGATCTCAGATTCGTACTCAGCGCCCCAAAATACGTAAAAATATCATGCCTGACCTTTTTCCAGCCGATTTCAATAACAAGTGTTATATCATAGACGACAAAGCTGATTTTGTTGGGACTTTTTCGCGTCTAGGGGAAAATTCTGACGCGCTCGGGGAAAACTGATGTCAGATTCTTGTTCAGCGCCCCAAAATACATAAAAATATCATGCCTGATCTTTTTCCAGACGATTTAAATAACAAAGTTTATTTCATACCCGACAAAGCTGATTTTATAGGGATTTTTCCGCGCCTGGGGGAAAATCATGAGGCGCTTGGAGAAAGCTGATGTCAGATTCGTATTCAGCGTCCAAAAATACATCAAAATATCATGCCTGATCTTTCTCCAGACAATTTGAATAACAAAGTTTATTTCATAACCGACAAAGCTGATTTTATAGGGATTTTTCCGCGTCTGGGGGAAAATCATGAGGCATTCGGGGAAATCTGATGTCAGATTCGCTTTCAGCGTCCAAAAATACGTGAAAATATTATGCCTGATCTGTTTCTAGATGATTTTAATACCAAGGGTAATTTATATCCAGAAAAGTTGATTCACTGGGGAATTTTCCGCATCTAGGGGAAAATCCAGACGTGCTGGGGAAAAACTGATGTCAGATTCGTGTTCAGCGCCCTGAAATACGTATGGGTACCATACTCTGATCTCTTGCACACCCCACTTTTTTGCTGTGGGCCTGTATTATGCAAAATAACTTGAAATATTGCGCAAATCGACGGGTCCTAAAAGAAACTACGCAACTTGCGGCGACAGATAGAAAATACGTATCTGGCGCACTCTATACTAAGTATATATAAATTTCTATATACTTAGTATAGAGTGCGTTAGATACGTATTTTCTATCTGCCGCCGCGAGTTGCGTAGTTTATTTTAGGAAGCTGGAATGTTGAGCGATAAAGTAGAAGCGAAAACTAAGCCCCTATTTTGATGCTCTAAGTGGAAGAATTGGAAATCTGTGCCCATTAGAGCGCCCAAGTAGGGGCAAAAATCGCATTAACATATTTTAACTTACTTTAACTTTGAAACCTTAGCCCCTCCAAATGAGAGCGCCAAGAGCGCTGACATTTGACGTTTGAGGTTAGGTTGACGCGTTCCATAATCGTTAAGGGGCTACAACGAGTGCACACACGCGTAGAGCTATTATGGTCATCTGATGATCATAGTTGTACTCCGCACTACGCCGCACATGCGCATTCGCTGTCGTCCTGTTGTATAAATGGCTACTTTCAAAACTAAAAATACGCTGATAAAACGCGTAAATCATGCCTGCGTTACACGAGCACGTTTTATAACCTCAAGAGTCGCAACGAGCTGAATCGCGGAGTGCTCGATATGGAATATCGGCAATATCCAAAAGAGAATGCAAAAAGTCTGTGTTGTTATTGTGCCGTACAAAAAGAATGGGAATCGTGTATCCCCGGCTTGAATTTTTTTCAACCAAATGACCGTTATGTCATTATCATTTTTCGGAGGAGTATTTCATGAGAGATAATTTAAAATGTGACATTGTACGCCGAATTAATTATCGTGCTCCGCTAAAATATCCTCATCTACAAAATGGTGTCAAATTGACAAAATTCAATGATCGCGAGAAATTGACAGAAAGCTTGCGACAACTGCTTCAGAGTAATAAAACATAATTCTTAATAAGAAATGAACAACTGACCCAACTCTAGTGAAAAATGAAAATATTCGTAGTGATTTTAATCATTTACTGAAGACACTCAAATTAGTTCTTGAAATTAATTATAAACAAAAATATCGCTTCAAACTCATGTATTATTATTATAAAATCTTATGAGAAAGTTACTAGATTAATTGTAAGAAAAAGTATAGTTATTTAATTTTTAAGCACATTTTTATTTATGTTATTGAATTATTGTATCAAATTGATATATAAAATTAACTTAATTTTTTTAATTCAATTTGATTTTTATTACAAAAATTCTTTCGTCTGCAAATGAAAGGAAAACTTTAAAAACGGTACTGTCAGTCCGGATGAATTTTTCGCTGCTCAAACTGCAGGTTATCTACGAATTAAAATCATTTTAACCTCAAAAATGTGCGAATGCAGGATATAATTAAAAATGATATCAATTTGCAGTAATTACATTTTTATGAGTAAAACGATTATGTTAAACTTTCAGGATGTCTTGTTGAGCAGATTCTTAAAAATGAAGATTATGATCATTGTACCGTTTGTAGGAAAGCTCTCATAAGTTATGAAACTGAGTTATCTGTGGTGCAATTAGTAGATCTGTAAACTCGACGAGGTTTAATAAATTTAAATCCTCACTTCTATCAGCATATCAATCACGTTGAATAGCACTTAAGTAAACATGCCTTTGAAGTAGATGTGTCCTTTTACTGAACAATGGACGAGGTACTAGATAGTTATGAATTTATATATCTTTGTACAACGCATGCTTCCGATATTTTATCCTACCCTTTGTTTCAATATACAGGGTGTCCCAGACTCAATAGTCCGGACTTACATAGGTGTATAAAAATAAAAAAAATACATCGGAAATTCCTTTCCAAAAAATCAGTTGAAGTTTTAGTTCAATTCCGAGGATTTTCCTGTACAGACGAAATCTTAAGGGTGATGGACATCTGTGCACGTAGCAACTTTGCACGTGCTCAACTGTGCACGTCAATGGCCGGACAACGTGCACAGTTGTCACTTGGACAACTGTACACGTGTACAGATAGTACCTGTGGACTTGGACGAGCACAGATGCCACATTCCTAACTGTGCACGTGCAAAATACCACTTTATTAAATATGCACGTGCACACATGTCACTTGCCCAACTGTGCACGTGCACAGATGTCCCTTGTCCAACTTCTCACGTGCAAAGATGTCCCTTGCCCAACTGTGCACGTTTATGTCCTTACGTAAGGGTTTATACGAGGATGGTCCTTTATATCTACGTATAATAAATAATTAGCAGTTAAAAATATTCAATCCTGGTGGAATGGAGGCTACTAACTTTTAAAAGTTCATTTTTAAATATTTCAAGATTATTTTTATGAAAACATTCATACCAAATGATCATATTATATACGAATATAAGGAATTCAGAAAATTCAAGAAATTCAGAGAATTCAAGGGATTCGGAGAATTCAAGGAATTCAGAGAATTCGAGGAATTCATAGAATTCAGAAAATTTAAGGAATTTTGGGAATTCTACGAATTCAAGGAATTCAGAGAATTCGAGGAATTCTGGGAATTGAAAAATTCAAGGAATTCAAAGAAATAAGGGAATTCAGAGGATTCGAGGAATTAAAAAAATACAAGGAATTCTATGAATTGAAGGAATTTGGGAATTCAGAGAATTCAAGTAATTCACATAATACAAAAAATTCAAAGAATACAAGAAATGCGAAGAAATCAAGGAGTTCAGAGAATTCAATGAAGACAGAGAATTCAAGGAATACCATGAATTCAAGGAATTTAGAGTATTCAACGAATTCAAGGAATTCAGAGAATTCAACGAATTCACAGAATTCAAGGAATTCAGAGTATTCAAGGAATTCAGGGAATTCAAGGCATTCCGCAAATTGAAGGCATGCAGCGAATTCAAGGAATTTAAAGAATTCAAGGAATTCAAACAAATCAAAGAATTCAGAGAATTAAAGGAAGACAGAGAATTCAAGGCATTCAGCAAATTCGAGGAATTTCACGAATTCAGGGAATTCAGACAATTCAACGAATTCCAGCAATTCAGGGAATTCAGGCAATTCCAAGAATTCAGAGAATTCAAGGAAATCAGAGAATTCAAGAAATTCAGAGAATTCAAGGATTTCAAGGCATTCGGCAAATTGAAGGCATGCAGCGAATTTAAGGAATTCAAAGAATTTAAGGGATTCAGAGAATTCAAGGCAATCGGCAAATTGAAGGCGTGCAGCGAATTCAAGGAATTCAAAGAACTTCAGGAATTCAGAGAATCATACGGATTCAGGGAATTCAGGGAATGCAAGGAATTCAGAGAATTCAAGGAACTCTGATAAATCAAGGTATTCTGATAATTCATGCAATTCAAAAAATTCAACGCATTCAGAGAGTTTAAGGAATTTAGAGAATTCCGAGAATTCCTTAAATTTAGAGCATTTAAGTAATTCAGAGAATTTAAGGAATTCAGATAATTCAAGGGATTCAGAGAATGCAAGGGATTCAGAGAATTCAAGGCATTCAGCAAATTAAAGGCATGCAGCAAATTCAAGGAATTCAGAGAGTTCATGGAATTTAGAGAATTCAAGGAATTTGGAGAATTCAAGAAATTTGGAGAATTCAAGAAATTTAGAGAATAAAAAAAAATTCAGATAATTCAAGGGCTTCAGAGAATTCAAAGAATTTAGAGAATTTCTGGAATTCAGAGAATTACAGGCATTCCAGGAATTCTATGAATACAAAGAATTCAAAATCCGGAGAATTTACAGAATGGTTTTAATTCTTGGAATTCTCATAATAACTTGAATTTGATGAATTCCTTGAGTTCCCAGAATTCTCTAAATTCCTTGAATTTGCTGAATTCCTTCAATTCACTGAATTTCTTCAATTTGCTGAATGCCTCGCATTCCCTGAAGTTCTGAAATTGTCTGAATTGCTTGAGTTCTCTGAATCCCTTGAATACTCTGAATTCCTTGAATTCTCTAAATTCCTTAAATTTTCTAAATTCTTTGAATTCTCTGTATTGCTTTAATTCTATAATTTTTTCGAATTACATGGATTCCTCGAATTCTACGAATTCCTTTAATTCTATGAATTTTTCGAATTACATGGATTCCTCGAATTCTACGAATTCATGGAAATCTACGAATTCGTCGAATGTGAGTATGTGCAAAGTAACATTGGGTAGGGTCGACCTAGTTTTTTGCGTTTTTGCGTCGGGCTCAGGCTCACAGGATTTTCAAAATGTTGCACATGTCCAAACTCTTTCTTCAATTTATTCTTTAGAAATGGAAATTTTCTGGCTATAGTCTAAGAAAGTTTATTATCTAACAATCGAACTTTAGGCTGCCTAATATTATTAAACTAAGAAATATGGATTTCAACAAATTTTAATAGATTTCTGAAATTTACCTTTGGAGTGATGCGTACAGTTTCGATATTTGGAACTAATTATGAATTTTGGTTCGAGAAAGCACTTAAAACTAGGCTAATTTATGTGAAATGAGGATTGGAGAGAATTAGTAACGTTTTAGTTGTTTATATGCAAGTTAAACTCTTTAATCCGTCGAACTTTAAATATTTTTGACCTATTTCTGATCTTGGACAACTGTGCACATCAAAGTTTCAACGGGCACAGTTGCCACTTAGACAACTGTGCACGTGCACAGTTATCCAAATGACGACTGTGCACATGCACAGATGGCCCGTACAAAGTTGTCCACCCGAACAACGACGTGCACAGTTGTACGTCTGGCCATCGACGTGCACAGTTGGGCACGTGCAAAGTTGCTACGTGCAAAGCTGACCCCATCCCCAATCGTGAATAGAGGGAAGGGGTAAAAGTAGAAATTAATATCCTGTCGTCATTTATGGACGATGCCTGATAAGTTTTGTTTGTTCCAATTTTCATACGCGGAAACAATGCACTTAAACAACGGAAGTTTCTATTAGAGCCAATTTCAGGTTTCGAAAGAGATGCAACAAAAAGAAACCTTTTTTGCTGAAAAGGAACCGACAATAATAAATTGTTTCAAAGGAACCCAAAGTATGAGTTCTACTAGAGACTTTTTATACACAACTCATTTTCTGCCTCGACTCACTTCGAAAATCGTAGAAGTTCATGATGCACCTTTTACTTTATAATACTGCAGGTTAAATAATATTGCACTACGAAAAATGTAATTAAAAACTGAAATTACTGAAACATAAGAAAATTACTAAAATCGCGGGCTTTTCTTAATTATATAATATAGACTTGCAATGTCACGTTAATATTGAATAATCTTAACAGCGGACAGCACGAACTCGAAGCTCGCGCATACCATCTGCAAAATTTAAAAATTTTAAATTTTAAATTTAACCTCAAAGTATAGAAGAAAAATTTGGAGGAGGACTTTGAAATAATTGCTAGCTGACTCTCGAGACGACGTGGAGAGGTCAGCTGTTCGAATTGTAATGATGTAAATAATTTGACGTAGGTAGCGAGTACCAGGTTTTTCGCTCCTGCTTACCCGAAGGGCCCTTCCGATTGGTTCCGGAAAAGCACGAACAGGAAACACCTCGAATTTGGAACTCTAATTATAGGCGGTTTTAGGTAGGTTACTGCCCACGTGGACTGGCAACCATGAATTTTGAAAGGAAAATAAAACTGCTCGGATGACAATAAGGATGGTTCGTGTTCGAGAAAGATTCGAAGAGCTTAGAGCTGTAAAAGTGAAATTATATTAAAGTACTTTTGAGAAACGTGCTTCTTGAAGGTTCAACAGCTTACCTTGTAAATTTCATCCTAAGTTTCAGACCTAACTGAAATATTTATATAGGGGCCTTTACAGGCAGATGTTTCAAAGACAAATTATAGAATCTATTTCAGCTATTTTGAAGAAAAGGTATATATAAAAAAAAAATTGCTAAAAAAATGTTTAACCCTTGAATGTATAATATGTAACTTGTTTACGTCAAAGAAAGACAAAAATTAGATAATTATGCCGGTATAATGTCTTATTCATTAATTTCCTGTCAGACCAAAGAGAAAATTTGTGGCTATGATTGTACACTACGCATAGAGAAGTTGTGTATACAGTCGAGTACACACTAACTCCTCAAGATCTCAGCGTAGACGCGGCAACGTCGCATTTTTCATGGTGTCTGCTTTGACAGTTGTGTTCTTTGAGTTCGAATGAAAACGGGACATTTGTTGAAAATGACAGATCGATTAGTAGTTGAAAGTGAATTTGTGAAAAACAAAGTTACTCATAAAAGATTTAAAACTGTTGATTTAGTCATGGTTAATCGAATTTATTTTGATGCTGATTAGAGTGAAAATAATCTGGGCATAGGATATTGTGGGATATGATAGGCTTGATAAAGCCCTATAAGTAAAAAACTTGCTGCCTGCTTGGACCAGGAGGGGAAAGTGAAACTTCTATTGCGTATTTGTGGATGGTCACATTACATCTTGCATCCAAGCGTGTCCACGCTTGTTTTGAGACAGCTTCACATTTTCTGATATGGATATTTCGTTTGCTTAAATATATGAACATTTTATATATCCATAAGTTAAGAAAACATTGGTGACAAACTTCAGATAATCACGATAAATAAATTTCGAAAACTATCTTAATCGTGCAGCAATTCCGATTCTCATGCAAAGAAACGGTTTTTATAAAACATCAATTTCGCACATCTTCAGTACAGAGATGGGCGCTGATGATCGTGATTACTCTACCGGGACGTGATCTGATGGTCATCGGCCATCAGATCAGACATCATGCTGATTCATGGTCATTATCGTCATTATCAAATAAATCAGCATTAATACGATTTTTAATTAAATATACATGACGAAACGATACGTTGTAAGGATTTGATTACCAACTTTTCTTTTAGGTATGAATCACTTGTACAACCCTTATATATTTCAAAAAATATCGTTTCAAAGGTCGTATATAAAATTAATATTCCGAAGTTGAAATAAATTTAGTTTTTTATTATAAGTGATAACTTTTTATCATGACCGATAGCCCCGAGTGGAAATATAGGCCCTACTTTGACGCTCTTCACGCTCTCATTTGAAGGGGCTAAGCTTTTAATGCGTTGGCTATTTCAATGTAATTTCTGCCCCTACTTTGGCGCTCTAATGGGCACAAATTTTCAAATCTTCCACTTGGAGCATCAAAACAGGGGCATAGTTTTTGCTAGTACTTTAACGCTCTACATTCTGCCTTCCTGTACAAAATACAATTATTTTAAGAAACATTAACAAAAGTAAAGTCACACGAAAACACAGCGACATTTGCGCAATATTTCAAGTTATTTTCCATAATCATTCAACAACAATTTCTTTATCAAGCGTTGAAAACAACTTTTATCATTTATTGAATGAATTAATGAATATACAAAGTAATTTTGTTTTTTCCATGCGTCGACAAATCCTAAGTTTTATGCAAATTTAAATGAAAATTGCTATTTGTTGTTAAATGAAGATGCAAAATGTTATAAAATAGGTACAGAATGTCACAATGTTGTAATAAAATATATTTTGTTTAGGCCAAAATCTAACTAATGCTCTATGCATGGAGATAATTTAATTCAAGTTCATTAAAACAGTTAATTGATGTGTTTTCTAAAAAGTGCACCTGCGCCAAGTTGTCCTACCTTGTTTGGCAATGTGGCGCGTTTCGATTTCAATTCGTAGTTATGGAAATAAAAACAAATTATGAAGAAAAATTAGTAAAATTTAATAAAAATTAGATGAATATATTTACATGTAATATTATTAACATATTTGAGGGATTTTCTCTGCCGAAATTGAAAAAAAAAATGTTTTTTTAACAGTGCCCACTCTCTCACAATAATTTGAGGGTTATGTGTGCTGAAACGCCAAGACAACATTTTTTTGTTCACAGTGCAGAATGACTCACCAATATGAAAAATAACATAATTAAGGATACATTTAAATAGTTATCAATGAGAAAACTGTTTAAATAATTCTTTATATTGAGCTATAATGAATGTAAATAAGTTTTCGGTGTCAAAGGTCCAAGTTGTAAAAAAACATGTAGAATTGGAATGGGGTCCACTTTGCACGTGCCCAACTGTGCACGTCGATGGCCAGACGGACAACTATGCACGTCTTTGGTCAGGCGGACAACTATGCACGTGCCAACTGAGCACGTGCCAGCTGTGCACATGCAGTTTTCGAAGTGACAACTGTGCACGTTGAAATTTCGACGTGCACAGTTATCCAAGTACCATCTTTGCACGTGCACAGATGGAACTTGCCTAACTGTACATGTGCACAGATGAAACTTGCCTAACTGTGCACGTGCACAGATGTCACTTTCCCAAACTGTGCACGCTTATGTCCTTACGTGAGGGTTTATACAAGGGTGGTCCTTCATATCTACGTATAATAAATTGTAAACAGTCAAAATTATTCAAACCTGTGAAATAGAGCATACTAACATTTTAAAAGTT
>JAABKJ010002665.1:0-27429 GCA_011634705.1 Andricus grossulariae
GAAAATGTAACTACTTGGTTTAAAGTTGAACTAGTTTGTTGAACATTTATATTTTCCAAGGTTCACTACTTTGGTAACATACTTAACTATTCCTTTATAGGAAATTAATTTTTTGTCTTAGAAAATCATATTTTGGGTTGGAAATTGATCTATTTGGTTGAAAATTTATTTCTCTTCATTAAAGATACAACTACTTCTTTGGAAGTTGACCCAGTTTACTGAAAATTAATATTTTTTGAATGTTCACTATCTTGGCTGAAGATTTAACTAATACGTTTTTAGAAAATTAATTTTTCGGTATAAAACTCGTTGAAAAATCGTATCTTTTGTTGAAAATATAACTATTTTGTTAAAAATTCTCTTTCTGTTTTTCAGAATAAATTTTTATAACTGAAAATGTAACTCATTAATTTTTTTATTGATCATCTTTATAGAAAATTGATCTTTCCTAGTTTAAAAAATTCCTGTGTTTCCTTAAAAATTCATCTTTTTTGTTGAAAATTAATCTTTTTGGATTAAAATTCATCCTTTTTGGTTGAAAATGCAAATTCTTAGATTTGAATTAATCTGGTTTGATTAAGTATTCACAAATTTGATTGAAAATTAAATTATTTATTTGAAAATTAACTTTTTTATTAAATCCTTAAATTTTTGGTACAAATCTGACTATTTGATTAAGAATTGAACTATTCTTATCAAAATTTAACATTTTGGTATAAAATTAACTTTTTCGTTCAAAAATCATATTTTCGAGTTGAAAATTCAACTGTGTTCTAGATCATTCGTGTTGTTGACTTTAAAATTGAACAATTTTGTTGAAAATTGATGTATTTTGTCAAAAAATGTGTATTCTTTGGTAGAAAAATTATCTGTTTGCTGGAAAATTCACCTGTTTGGTTAAAAAATTACCTATTTGGTTCAAAATCCATTTTTATTAGTTAACAATTCAATTACATGGTTGCAGGTCAAACTAGTTAGTTGAAAATTCTTGTTTTTTGAAGATTCACCTCATTGGTTTGAAATGTGACTTTCTCATCATAAATTCTGTTTTCTCATAGCTAAAAATTAATTTTTTCATCATAGAATTTCACTGTTTCATTTTTGTCTATAAATGTAGTTTATGGACAACCCCTAGGCAAAAGAACTGGAAAAAAGAGGACTCAATTGAAAAAAAATGTCTGAAATGGTCATCTATTCATGACTGCAGTCACACATTAGCAATCATTTTTAGTTTTATCATCAATCTATCACAATTAATACATTTTCTAAGTAAAACTGAAAAATACAGAGTTGACCATTTTAAATACTACAATATATAGACGATAAAACCCTTCTTTGTAGGCACATAGTGCCTACTTTGACTGATTTTTACAACTTAACTAAGCAGATGATTTATTGCTTTAAAAAACTTCGATGTTGACATTAGTGATTCTGAAACGCTGTCTTTTTAAATTGTGCATTTGTAAAGAATTACAAATCAAAATTGTTTTTTTTTCAGTGCTTCAGTTTGTAATTGTTGGGTGGTTAATTTTGAGATAGTTAGTCAATTTCAAATGAAAATTTTTCTTCACAGAACTGAATGCACTGAATCATATACCTGGTATAAATATACCAGGAACGGGGCTGAAGCTTGTAGCTCCAGGGCAAGGAGAACCAAATGCCGAAGGCTTTTTTCTGGGGAAGAAGGTTTCTTTATGGATAGATGAACTTGGCTATGTGGATCATGTTTACTTTGGCAACTGTCGTATTCCTTTAACGATATATTGGTACCGTCATGATCTTCTAATCCGTTATGCTGAAGTAGCAGGCCATGGGCTGATAGCATATATATCTAAAGAAAATGAATTTTTGGGTCTTCTAGGACCCAGCCAGATAAAAGGTACATGAATGAAGGATATGGTATTCAAAAAGTATTATTAGTTGTTTGTATTTTTTTAAAATTTATTTATTTTTTTTACCGGTCGCTCCGCAGTTGGACCAAAGAGCGTTGGTGTAACTGCGAAGCGTCAAAGCCACATTGTTCGAAGTCCGAAATGACTTTCTTGTTCTTATTTCTCTTCTTACTGATTTTAATTCAACATTTTGAAATTATTCAACCTACTCAGAGGATCATGCTGAATGTCTGATAAGATATTTGAAAATTCCACTGAAACGATGATGCATTGATAAAATGAAAGTAAGATAATCAGAGTTATCTCTCATATTTGAATTGTAAAAGCACTTTTTTATTCAAAATTTTTATTAGGAATGTATGAAACATTAATTACTTATTAAATATCTTACCAAATTGCGAAAAATACATTGTAGAGAAAAGATTCAACTACGGCGTTTTCTGTATTAGAGAAAACCATGCTAAGTGAAACTGTGAATATTTTGTAAGAGGGTGATAATTAATTTAAATTGTTTAATCAAATTTTATTAATTTTCACACAAAAAATATGCTTCCAGTTATAAATTAATATGACAAATTACATAGTTATATATTTTCTAAGATACACTTTTAGTGAGTTCTTGTTAGTTGAATCCGATAAGGACTAAGTGCTTCTTCAAGACAAAGTCTTTTTTAGATTTAAGCAGAAAACTTTCAGTTTTTAGCATGAAATTGTTATAAAAATCTGAAAAAAATAGAGGATAACTAAGGTCCGAAAAGGATGTTAGCATTTTCTGTTCACCAATTTTCTATATGCAACAGTTTCGTTGTATCAAAATATTTTTTGAACAATATTCATAGACATTTTTTTATAATACCCCTAAATAATAAATCAAATTATCAAGAAATGAGGAAAATAAAATTTCAGTCATGATAAATGAAAATTTTATCAGTTTTTGGCTGCTGATTGTTTAAAATTCAATTGAAATGTGTATACTCTAGCAAATTTAAAATAGTGTACTCATTGTTGATTATTTTTTGTTTAATTTCAAAAAAAGTAAATTCTATTATATGAGTTGCAAAATGAAATTTATGTTATATTGTTTATGAAAATTTTCGAACCGAAATTTCTTTCCAACAAAACTATTGCAGATAGAAAATTGGTGAAAAAATAATGGACATTCTCATTGGCGTTTGGTTATTATCTATTTTTTTAGATTTTTCCGAACAAGTCTAATTATGGAATGAAAATTATTGTTCATAATTTTATGTTGCTAAAAATTAAATTTGTCTCTTAAAGCACCATTTCGTAGCAGAATCACCGAATAAGATCTCAATAGACATTCATCAAGACATTTTTTTATTTTGAGAGCCTTGACTTGATTTAAAGATTAACATTCTTCGTTCTTCTTTTTGGTTGGAGATTTCCCATTTCAGATTTTAATTAAACTATTTGCTCGCAAATGATTTTTTTTCAAATTCAGATGTTTTGTAGAATATTTGTCTTTTAGGCTTGAAACTTCAAAAATTTGGTATAAAATGAAACTATTTGGATGAAAATCAACCTTCTTGTTTAAAATTCGTACATTTTGTTCAAAATCAAACTACTTTGGTAGAAAAATAAACTATTTGTATGCATATCTATAATGAAATAAGCAGACCAGAAATTTTTCCTGCACCTAATTGAAATTAGGAATATTAATATTTTTTTGTGCATTCATTTTTGTGATGCATTATCTCTGCACTTTTTAAAGGGAAAGAGCCGAATTTTAGTAGTCTTTGATTTGTTTATAATAATTATCCATAATGATAAATAAAATTGATATTGTAATAATAAAATACTAATTTGTCATTAATTTCGAGCTAACAACAGTTATCACCATGACAATTTGATTCAAGCTTTATTTTAAAATGTACAGTTTCCAGTTATTACTCTTGGAATGTATTGTTTTTCAATTTCATGAATGCTAAGAAAATGAGATTACCTTATTTTACAATTTAATTCATGATTTCTACAATTTCAATATAATTCAAGGTAAGAGCTTCTAATTTCGGGTTGACAAATTTCATATTTTAAAATCTTAAATAGTTTAGATTTTGAAATTTCCTAAAGATATTTGCATAATATGACTTCATTCCTACGGCTTTTAAATATTCAATTTTAAACACCTATGATTCAAAGTTTTCTAATTTGGGTGGCATTAAAACGAAATTTTTTCAGTATGTGATTTCTGGCCCTAAAACTTGTTATATAATATCAAGATGACTGCCAAATCCGAAATAATAAAATTTTGGACAGTTTATAATGCTACCGAATTCACAAATTCCTGAATTCATAAGATACTTGGAACTATAAACTTTTTGGCAAATGAAATTTCCTGAATTATAAAATTCGGAATGCTACAAAATTGAAAAATTGTTGAATAATAATGAAAAAGCTAGTATACAAGGACTATACTTTCACTTGATAGACATACTTGTAATTTTATTCAGTATTTTGATTCCATTCATTATAAAGACCATTTTTCAATTTTGAAGATTCAAAAATTTTCTTCTGGTAAAAATTGTATAGTGTAAAATATTTTGTGTCATAATTTTTCTCCGGAATCATCTATAATTGTAAATTCACCAGTTTGTCAATATCATAGATCGTCGAAAATTTTTTATTGAAAATATTTTCTTTTTTTGGAAATTGTACATTGCCGGGAATGTTATTTTTCGGGATATTTCAGTCTTCCCCAAAAAATGCAAATTCTGAACATTAGAAAATTTCTAACCAGGAGTATTTCCGATCTGGAAAATTCTCTAAAAAATCAAAAACGTAGTTTGTTTAATCATTTCATTTATTTATTACAAATGCAATAAAAAAATATGTTGTTCACTTACACTTTAAATCCAATCTATTGTTTTAAAGCTTTGTATGAGTTTAAAATGCCAAAAACAGAAAAAGTGTTTGCTTACATTAAAAAACAAGTTTTTTTTTAATTTCTTCTTATTTGGGATATGATAATAATTTAAGAATTTTATAGTTTCGGTAATTTCACAGGGTTGAATATTTCATATTTGGGGATTGTTCAATTTTGGTATTTTTGTTTTCGGGTGTCTTAGAGTATAAAGGAATTTATTTCTGAAAATATAATTTTTTGGGAACTTTTCAATAGTGCATAAAAAAATAACAATGATAGAAGAAAATAATAATACGACTCCGGACGATACAATATTTCCTCGATATAAGAAATGTTGTCTTGACCTAATAAAATATTGTATCATCCGTATTCGTGCATAACAACTATTCGTTATTCATTTTTTTATCACTATTGAATATTTCACCGTTTCAATTCGAATAAATTAAACTAGTTTAAACTGTGTGAACTCTGAAAGAATACCAATTTAAATTTGTTGAAATTCCAGTGCTTAAATTTGAAATTGTTCACTCTTCAATTTGAGATTGATTTCCAATCTTTTAAAATTCACAAATCTTTCTTCCTTTTTTAAGCTGAGAACGCGTTAAGACCTTCCCCAATGGAATGGTATATCACTCATTGGCAAGGCACTAGATTTATGCTAGATGTAAATCCCCATACACAGACGGTGTGGAGAATGGAACTTTATGGTGGAAATCAACCTGGATATCGTACACATCAACCTGATGTGGTTGACGTAGCTGGCATTCATTTTAGGACTTACATGGATAGAGAGGGACAAATCCTGGGAGCTGACCTTCTTGCGGAATTTGTTTTTCACTATTAGCATAGATTATTCTATATACAATATAAACAACAAGTTCATGATGATTGTCCAAGATTTTTGTCATGTATATTCCTGAATAAACACATGATAGACTAAAGATTACTCTTATGATTTTCTGTAAGTTGTTTAACAGTGAAAGTAAGTGTTCGTAGATGTTTTTAATGTTGTACTCACACTACACATTCTTTTTTTTAGAAAAAAAAGGTATTAAAGATGTAGTAAAGTAAGCTGTCAGATAAAGAAATAGTAGAGGCGACTGAACTCGAATTCGAAAGACGAGTTTTTTTTTATTGCTGAATTCAAATTACATCATTTGCTTGTCTTCTTGAATACTTTAGGTTCATTTTCTGAAATTATTACCTCTGCAATGAGCATACTTTCATTTATTAATATATTACCATATCGGTGTCATTGGTACATGACTGTACTCTCATCTTTGAAATCTGTCACACAAAAAACCTATTGATACAATTTTTTTTTAAATTTAATACCATTTGTGTGTCATAGTTCGATATGTTTGGATCCATCATCTTCAATTTTCTGTTTTGGAAATCATATTTGAAACCAGTGACCCAAAAAGCAACTATAGATACAATTTCATAATTTTTTGCGAGGTTTCCTATTCTCTTCTCCCAGTTTATTTAGTCAGAGATACAGATTTAGAACTAATATTATCTTTTTCAATTATTTTTTTCTGAAAGGTGCTTTACCCATTAATCTACTAGAGAGATCGACAGAAGAGACTTTATTTCAGCAAATATACGCATTATTATAATAGATGGTATAAATCACTTTTTTAAAGGAATCTATATTATCATTAGAGAATAACAGAAAATTTTCAACATCTTTCCCAGACTAGATGGACTTATTAATTATAAATCATTTTCAATTAATTTTTTTCTGGAAATAAGATCTTCTACTTCGTTAGGATACGAACCAAAGTATCGAGGAAAGAATTGAGGAAACGTTCAAAAATTATTTAAAAATTTCGGGGGGTGATTTAACGCAGAATATTATATCACCAATGAAAAATATAAACAAGAATGACAATTTTTCTACATACTTCCAAAATTTAGAATTTGTGACTTTATTTTATAAATAAAGCATCAAAATACATACCTTTTCCCCTATTTGCCTTTCTCCATTTTTTTTCTCAAAAATTCCTCTTCTTCCCCCAGCCTTAAAAAAAATTCCCATACTCATTTTTTTGGTTGAATGCGAGCTGAATTAGTAAACCAAATAAGAAAATCCAGCTATTTTTCGTTGAGAGTACATCTTTGTAATTGAAAAGTCTGCTATTACATATTTGATTCACAATTCATCTCTTTCGAATAAAAATTCTACTATTTGGTTAAAGATTTAACTATTTTGTTAACAATTTTTTTCGGTGAAGAAAATAATCTATTTTTTAAAAATCAATCTTTTCAAACTGAAAATATAAGTTTTCCATTTTCAATAAATTGAAAATTTAACTATTAAATTTTTAAATGAGAATCCATCTTTTTTTGTTGAAAATTCAACTTTATGGTCGAAACTTGATCTCCTCTGTTAAATATTTGTTTTATTGAATACAAATTTAAATATTTTGTTGAAAAATTTTCTTTGCCTGAAAATCAGTTTTCTGAACTAAAAATTGACCTATTCTAGTTTTTGTTGAGAATATTGATCGCTTTTTGTAGAACAATCAAGTATTTGGTTATAAATTGAGATATTTATTTGCAAATTTGTACTTTTTTAGAAAACTAATCTCCTTGATTAAAATTTCATCTGCTTGGTTTAAAGTTAAGTTTCTAGGTTAAAAATAAAATTTCTTCTCTCTTAAATCCAAATTATTTCTTAGTTGAAAATTCAGCTATTTTGAATGAAATTGTATCAATGTTTGTTCCAATCTCAACTGTTTCGTTGAGAATAATTTGTTTTGTTTGACGACCATTTTGTTGAAAAGTCTTTTTTTCATAAATTCCAATTGTGTCTGAAATTATGATTTTCTCATAAAAAATCGTACGCAGATTTTTGCAAGAAGAAAAATGGTAAAACTGATCTGAAGGGTTCTCTGCAGAATTTAAGCAGCTAGGATAAGTAAGAGCCAGTTGTTGGCAACCTTCACTAATTACTTAGACGATACATTTTTTTATCAACTTTTTTCTGGTTTTCGCCATGCTAATAGTTGGGATAGGGTGCTAAGAATAAATGCTTTCACCCTATGATTAATAAAATATAAGTTCAAATCGCAAAAAAATTTTGATAATTTTTTTTCTTAGATTTGTCAAGCAAATTAAGCCTTGTTTTCCGCTTTCCTCGAAGTAATATATATCTTTGATAATATTCAGTAAAACGAAACAATATGAATGTTTGTAAACAATTGGGATAAACGAATTTCACATTTCGGCAGTTTCACGTAGCAAAAAATCTTGTTTTCAATTGAAATAGCTTAGGACTAAGTTGTAAGTTTGAGTAGGTCACAAATATAATTCAAAATACATTATTAAATATTTTTATAAATGTTTTTACCCACAAATTTTATTTAAAAAAATCGTTTCCAATTGAAAAATTGAGAAATGGTAGTCTCTTTCGTATCCAAAGTGTCCAGAGTTATATTTTGTTTTAATATCTTTCATTTGTTTTGATACTCTCTTTCAGGAATACATGTATTGCACTGCAAGTTTTATTTTCACAGTTGTATTCTTTTCTACATTACACTATATTTATTCTCTTTATTTGTTCAGCGATTGTGAAATAATTTGTTGTGTTAACATTTTTTAATATAATGATGTTCTAATAAGGCTAAATTCATACTTTAAAAGTTCTAAAACAGACCCTATCTGATTCTTTGATTTCTAATTCCGATGAAGGTATGGACGATTTGGTGGAGTATTCAAGAAAAGAATTTAATTTAAACGATTAACTATTAAAAAAGGATAAAAACCAATTAGACCATGATTTCATTTCTTATTTGAACAGAAAATGGCACAGTTCATCATTCATTAAAACTTGTTTCGACTAAAAGTTTGCAGATTGGTTGAACACATATTTTATTGTAGATTTTCAACCTGAGAGTAATGAGAAATGCGAAAGGCCCAACTCAGGCGACTTTGTACAATGTTCTACTGTTGATGAATTTAATTTGACCTTCTGATGAAAATATGAATGATTGCCCGATTCCTTACACATCAGGAGAAGCTTTGGCGTTAATAGAGGAAGCTGATTTGCCTAAAAGTCAGCATCACATGATCCGTATGCAGGAAAAAAAGAAAAATGCTGACATACGACAATTTGGCAAAAGCTAAAGAAAAGTGTTATCGACATTCCATCAAAGTAACAGAAAAGAATTTTACAATCGGATTGGAATCTTCATTAGATCATACGATATCTCGAATTTTTAAAGCTCTTGATATTATTCTTCCATTCACCGATAGAAGGAAGCCTCATATCTTGAAGTTAATTGTGAATTATGGTTGCGATGGTTCTTCAAGCCAAAGCACGTATAAGCAAAATGAAGATGATCCACATATAGTGGATAATAATATCTTCACTGTATTGCTGTAAAATCCTAATCCATCATCAACACCATATTGCAGGCCAATGCTATAGGAATCCACAAAAGAAACTTCAGAGAAACAATAATTAGTAATATCATCCCTTTAGAAAGAATATCAAGAAAATGAAGCTCACAATAATAAAAAACGATTCTGGTACTTTTGTGAGAAAAAATGATATGAAGTTGACGATGTTGGACCAAAAAGTTTTTCAGGATGTTTTTGGAACTTTATCATCTATGGCCTGCTAAATTTGTCGAGTCACACCTAAAAAGATGAATGACTTAGATAGAGTCAAAGTCAAAGTTATAGATGTCAATTCATATGATTATGGATCGTCAACACCACATGCCAGGATTCACTTTATAGAAAATATTTTGCATATAGCCTATCGACTCGATTTCAAGAAATGGCGAGTAGATATGAATGTATATGAATATTTGAAAAAGAAAGCGAAGTCTCGATTTTGCAAAGCCCTTTTGAACCAACAGCAGAAATTACGGAGGTACTACATGCCTAAAACCGTTCATAAGATATTAGTAGATATTACTAACATGGACCTGATGTTATGAAACCTTTTTTCTCATCAATTCGACAGTTTTCTGAAGAAGCAGGTGAGGCTCAGGATAAGGACTACAAAAACATTCAAGAGTTTATTTCGAACAAGTTTCCTCATGTTGCTCTCAACACTGATATAGCTGAAAAACTGTTATTATGTTCGGTTCACTGTATCAGTTACGGAAGAAGAAATCTTTAAAGAATCTTAAATTCATGAAGAAGTACTTGTTTTTCTGCATCCATTACCAATTTCGTTCTCCGAAAAGAATCTTTGCAAAATTGGTTGTTTGCCTACCATATCGGTGGGTTATTTTCAAAAGGTTTTTTTATTGAGTTAATCTTAGCATGCCGTGTTATAATCCAGTCTCAGGCTATTACGATTGCAAAACCGACTTTTTCCAAGTGAAACTACCAATATTTGGAATTTGTTCATCTTAACTACTTATTACCATTCAGATTAAATTAAACTTGAATTAAATTTAAATATTTGGCGACAAGAATTGTTTATGGCAATGGTTATTGTTAACTTTTCAAATATTTTTGTGCCTAGCAGTGATTCGCTCAGTAGTTTGAAACATTTACAGCGCAAAAAACTTTTTTTTTCTTTGCGAAAGAGCCAAAGTTTCGAATTTGTTTATAAAAATTTGAATTGTGTCATTTCACCAAATATTAACAAAGATTTATAATTTAAAAAAATACTCGTAGCTGTTCCAGAGATTGAAAATATTATAGAGATACAAGGGAAAATTTCTGAAGATTCCTAGCATCATTCTCGATGTTTCTTTAATCAATTTGAAGAGTACATTTTTAAATATTTCAAAGTATTAAGAAGATCGATAAACAGTTTAGGATTCAACAAGATTTTAAATAATGTGAAATAATTTTTCCTTTCAACTGTTGTATATTATTTTGCTATCACACTATAATTTGTAAACTTGTTCACATTTTTAAAAAGATGGGAAAAATGCTATCGTAGACATATTCTTAGAACAACTTAATTTACCAAATAAAAGGTATTTGTCAGTGCCGGTGAGAATAAAATTACCGCGATTGACAATAACATTCCTTTGAAAATTTTCAATGATTATGATTTCATTTTAACAGATAAATTTCAAGTAATTTGATTTAAAAATGATTTGAAATAAAAGAAGATTACAAAAATTTTAAACAGAATATTGAAAAATATCCCACAAAGTTTCAAAAGATTCCCCAAATTTTCAAAAAGGAATTTGGGAGAAAAATACATTACGAAAGGCATTTTTTTATGTAATTGAAATCTTATATTTTTTCATTATTATTTTCCAAACATTATATTATTCTGAATGTCTTTCAACCTTTCAAATAAATCTTTTGCAGTCTGCCCAGGAATCTAAATAATTGTTTCAAATTCTTTTGAAACCTCTCAAAATTCTGAAATTTTTTTTCGCAATCTTCAAAAATTTGAATTTTTCTCTACATTCAATAAAACCTTATAAAATCAAAAAAAATTTCAACATTGTTTTCAAAACTTCTAAGCCTTCTGAATATCCTTTTAAATTATTTGAACTTTTTCAACAATTTTGGGAAAAGTCCGCAAAATTAAAAAAATTGCCTTGAGATCTTTCAGAATCTCTTTTGGCAATTTTGGAATTAATCTTCAAACATATTTTCATATATTTTTAAAAAATGAATGAAGAAAAAAAAATTGTATTGGAACCTTCTTATAATTTTTTGTTCTCTAATAATATTTGAAAGTTTCTGAAAAGCTTTTTGTTCTGATAACTATTTGAAATTTATTAAAGCGTTTCCTAATTTTTATTTAAAATTCGTTTTTCAAAATGGAAAATCAGTTGCAATTTCTCTGTCAATCTTTTCCTTACTTCTAAACCTTCTGAATAGCTTTCAAAATGACCAAATTTCTTTGAAATTCATTTTAGATTCTGCAAATTCAAAAATAATTGCCTTACAAAATTCCAGAATCTTTTTTGAATATTTGGAAAATCTTTTGAAATCTTCTGGAATATTCTCTTTAAATTATTATTTTTTAGCACAGCAAAGTTTCCTATAACGACCACTCTTTCCATCAACTGATGAATATTTTCACTAATCGAATCATTAATTTTTTAAATTTAAATTTCAGCAATTTTGACTCAGAGAGACCTCCAAGTATCTTTTGCATAATGAAATAAGCTATACAATTAGGATAACCTTCTTCAGGAACTCAATTTCATACTTACTCAAGCTGATGCTCATTCAAGGCGAAAAATTCTCACAAATTTTGCTAAATTTTGCAATATTTTATACAAAATAAGGAAATCAACAACCAAAAAAAATTATATTGAAAATCAAAAACAGACCTCTGTTGAAAAGTAGCGCATGAGGATCCTCAATATGCATAATTAGTGTGTTGATCACATAGTGCTTCCATAAATTACCGAATATTTTCAGAAATTTTTGAAATATTTATTATATATATTTTATGTATTATATATATGTATTATATGCATGTATGTATGTATATATGTAATATATATGTATGTATATATATATATCTATTTATTATATACATATGCATACTTCGAATGTTTTTGAATCTTCAATATGTGAAAAATTTGAAAATTTTGAAAATTCAAGTCAAATTTCAACTATTTGAAATTCGAAAGAAAAGTTAAATTGCAGATGAGTCGGGGGTCGTTAAATGATGTGACCTTATGTCTTGGAAATTAACTAATTAGCTAATTAACTAATGTCTTGATGGGGATATTTACTAGAGTCTTGGGAATCTATGTTTGGTCTTAATTTTTGATTTTTAATCATTTTTGTAGTTTTTGTTATGAATGTTTTAAAAGACTCATTTGAACAAATACTCAAGGGCTTAATTTCTGTAGCACGAAAAAATGATTTTGTACAATAATCGTTGTATTTTAGTATTAAAATGGTATTTATTAACAAAACATTGGCATCACTTGAAGTATTTTCAACATATTCTAAAGTTATGAACAATTTTTGGATATACTCAAATTCATAGCTAGATCTATAGGTACAGTAGAAAAGTTAATATAATGATAAGAATATTTGATCAAAAGGCAATTTGTCATGATAGAATATCTGATTTTTCAATTGCAATTCTAAAAGAAATATAACTTTTTTAAATTTATTCAATTGAAATTATTATAGCAACTTGAAGAACATATTAAAAGAAAAAAAAATGATAAAAGCTTGTTGAGACCTTGCCATCTTTGCATATTTTTACTTTACAAGCTAGGTTGGCTGTACTGATAGTAATTTTTACTTGACACATGAAGATATATATTATTTGCACAAGAACAGCGTAAACGGTCTATTCGATCTTGTTTTCAATTTTAACTGTTTGTTTTAGCCTGACAAACATCATCATGTGTCTTCCACGTAGTCTGCCCACATTCGAAATTTTCGCAATTCCTTAGGTTTTCTGGGTAATAATACCGGATACCAATTTGCATATATAGCAGTGAATTATTTTTATCTTTCTCATTCATCGTCCACGAGATCCATCTGGAAAATGAAGATACGTATCACTAATGTGCTCCTTGCGATCAAGGTTTTTTTGCATTTCAATGGTCAGTTTACTCAATATAATACAAATCTCAATGCGAATACAAAATATAACATATATTTGAAAAAATTAAATTTCAAAATGATTAGGCTATAGTTCAGACTACGGTGTCTGCTTAACATATGTTAGACATGAAGATGCTTTAATTTGCCATTTACCAAATTTTACAGTTCTTCATTTTAACCGTCGTAACTTTTTTTTATTTTATGCTATTAACATTTTTGATATATGATATTATTTTTATCTCGAGGCTTTTGTTAACTATTTATTGAATTTTAAACACTTAAAATTGACCTTATCTAGGTCCTTAGGCTGTATCGAGGCCAACCGTTTCCAACCTTTATATGAATGTGAAGAATGACAGATTTGTCAAAAAGTACAGTTCACAAAAAACATAACATTTAATTCAAGTATAGACAATAAAGGACAATTGTTACGAAGTAACATCAAAAGAATTATTACATCTTAAATCAAATAGTAGAATTTTAAACCAAACGAGATGAATTTCGATAAAAAATTATAAAAGTAGACTTTGCAATCGAAAAGCATTAACTAGTCACTTAGAATGTTTGGATTTCCTTATTGGGTTCTAATAATTCATTTAGTATGTAAGGGATCATCCATAAACTACGTCATCAATTCAAGGAAGGTGGCGGGGGTGGACGTGATGTTACGAAGTTACATAACATTTAGTACATTTTCTGATCATCAATTTTAGAGAATTCTTTTTTTCTGTTTTTTCAACAAACATATCCTTTTTCCACTTTTTTCGGTTTCTCGATTAAAGGTGAAATAAAGTGATAAAAACCAGCAAGAAAAATCAATAATATTTGTTCATAAGTCTACTATTATATTTCTGGTTCGCAATTGATCTGGTTTGGTTGAAAATTCTAGTATCAGTTTGAAAATGATATTATTTTGTTAAAAATGCAACTATCTTGCTAAAAAGTTATCTTTTTTGGTAAGAAATTTAGCTACTTGGTTGAAAAATGAACGACTCAATTAAAAATTCATTTTTTTGGCGTTATAGATTCATCTACTGGTTTGAAAAATTAATTATTCCATTTTCAGAAGATTAATTTTCTGGGTTAAAGAAACATCTTTTGGGTTTAACTGTTTTGTCAAAAATTCATTTTTTTCAAGATTCATCATTTCAGTTGAAAATTCATCTCTTTTGTTGAATTATTTTGTTAAAAGTTCCTTTTTTCGTACGAAATTATTTTTTTTGAATAACAATGCAACTGTTCCATTTTTTGGTGAAAATATAGCTGTTCGGCTGAAAATTCATATCTTTAATCTGAGAATTCAATTACTTGGTCGAAAAATGAACCGTTTTGTCAAAATTCATATTTTTAAGATTTATTTCCTCAGTCGAAAATTTAACTGTTCTATGTTTAGAGAATCAACTTTCAAAAAAATTAGTTTTTCAAAGGATTTATAGTGTCAGTTAAAAATCTTTTTTGGTAAAGGATTCATCATTTTGGTGGAAAACCAATGTTTTTGATTAAAAATTATTCGATTTCATTAAAAACTGATCGCTTTTGGTAAAAATGTCATCTTTTTCTGTTAAAAACGCAACTGTTTGGTTTTGACAATTAATAATTTGTTTTGGTTGAGGTTTTAAACAATTTTATTCAAGATAAATTTTTTTTGGGGCAAGATTCATAATTTTTGTTGGAAATTCATCTCTTTGCACAAATTTATCCCTTCTGAGTAGAAAATTCAACCTTTTTTTTTTATTCATAGATTTGGGTTCGAAAGTCATCGGTTTTATTGAAAATGTATCACTTTTGGTAGAAATTGTATTTTTTTAATTTAAAAATTCAACTTTTCGGTTGGGAATTAATACTCGGTTTTGTTTGACGATTCAACTATTTTTTTGAATATTCGTCTTCTTGGTGGATAATTAATTATTGTTAACTGACAGTACAACTTTTCTATTCCCGGTTGAAAGTTATTATTTTTATCAAAAAATTATATTTTTTAGTTGAAGATTCATGAATTTTGTCAAAAATTTGTCTTTATTTTTGTCAAGAATTATTCTTTTTGGATAAAAATGTATCCTTTTTGGTTTGAAAATTACAATGTTTTCTTCTGAATTAATCTGGTATGGTTGAGAACTCATCGATTTGGTAGGAAATTAAATTTTTCAATCGAAAATTGACTTCAAAGAAAAATCATATTTTAGGGTTGAAAGTTCAGCCGTTTTGTAGACAATTCGTCAGTTTGGCTTCAAAATTGAACCATTTTGTTGAAAATTTATGTATTTTTGTGAAAATTCCTGTTTTTTGGTAAAAAATTATTCTTCTTGCTAAAAAAATTATCCCTTTGGTTGAAAATTTAACTATTTGGTTAAAAAATCTTCTTTCCTAATTAAAAATTTAACTACTTATTTTGAAGTTGACCTAGTTTACTAAAAACTTATAATTTTCAAGGTTCACCATCCTGGGTAAAGATCTAACTATTACATTTTTAGAAAATCAATTTTTCGAAATAAAAAATCGTCTTCTGGGCTAAGCTCTATTGTTAAAAATTCAGTTTTTTATAATTTAACATTTCAGTTGAAAATTCATATCTTTTATCAATATAGCTCTTTTGTTGAAAATTCACTTTTTGTTTTTGACAATGAATTTTCATAACTAACAGTGTAACTATTTCATTTTTTTCAAATTGATTATTTTTAATAACTGATCATTATTATTGAAAATTGATCTTTCCTAGTTGAAAATTCATGCATTTTATTAAAAATTCCTCTTTTTGTCGAAAATCAATCTTGTTGGATTAAAATTCATCCTTTTTGTTAAAAAATGCAAATTTTTAGATCTAAATTAATCTGGTTTGATTAAGTATTCAAAAACTAAATTATTTATTTGAAAATTAACTTTTTTGTTGAAAATCCCTACATTTTCGGTTTGAATTTAACTATTTGGATAAGAATTTCACTATTCTTGAGAAAATTTAACATTTGTGGTAGAAAGTTAACTTTTTCGTTCAAAAATCATATTTTTGAGTTGAAAATTCAACTGTTTGCTAGATAATTCGTGTTTTTGGCTTAAAAATTGAATAATTTTGTTGACAATCGATCTATTGTGTAAAAAATTAATACTTTTTGTGAAACATTATTCTGTTTGCTGGAAAATACAAATTTTTGGTTGAAAAATTAACTATTTGGTTTAAAATCCATCTTTCTTAGTTAAAAATTCTAATTTCTTGAAGATTCACTTCTTCGGTTTGACATGTTACTTTTTTATCAAAAATTCGGTTTTCTCATCGTGAAAAAATAATTTTTTATGCTAGAATTGCACTATTTGATTGTTGTTCTAAAATTCACTCTTCATGAGTAAAAAGTTTAACCATTTGGTATAAAAATCATGTATTTGGTTGAAAATTCTTCTGTTTGGTGAAAAAAATAATTTTCTGCGATTGTCAACGAGGGTATATGAAGGGAGGAGGGGTAAAAAATAGCCTAAAATTAACAACTTATTTTGTGGACGACCTCTGAGGAATAGAACGAGAAAAAAGGAGACTTTCCTGAAAACAGGACAAAAAGAGGAATTCTGCAAAAAAGACGTAAAGAAGGGAACAGGGGAAAATCTACAAATTCTAAAATATTCATCTGATTTTCAAACTTTCTAGTTAATTTTTATATGTACCATTGCAGGGGTATCTTTTGCCAAATTCGCACACTTTGTTAAAATTTATAATCAGGAAACACATTTAACGTTATCGAAGTTATAACAGTTACTTTAACTGACCCTTTCCCTATCCCTCCTGCGAACAAAATTTGTTTTCAGCTATCTATTTGGCAATCAGACATTATCAATCATTTTTAGTTTTATTATCAATCTACCACAATTACTGCATTTTCTAAGTAAAATGAAAACATGAAAAGTTAAACGTTTTAAATACTACATTATTATAGGCTACGAAACCTTTCTTTGTAGGCGCATGGTGCCTACTCTGACTCATTTTTTATAAGTTAGATAAGCCGCCAATTTTTTTTACAGAACTGAATGCAATGTATAATGTAGAAGGTATCAATGATCCAATAAGTGGACTGATGGAAGTAGCAAAACCTGAAGGTGCACCAAATGTCAGTGGCCGTTTTTGGGGGAAGAACGTTGAGCTGTGGTTAAATAGAAACGGAAATGTAGAGCATGTTTACTTTCACAACTGTCGTCTTCCTTTAGCATTATATTATGTAAATGAGTCTTTTTTAATCCGTTATGCTCAAGTAGCCGGCCATGGACTGATAGCATACGTATCTCAATCAAATGAACTTCTAGGTCTCATAGGACCCAATCAGATAAAAGGTAAATTAATGTGGGATATGATGTTTGGTACAAGTAGAACCACTGATTTTGGAAAGTATTATCAGTTTGTTTTAAGTTTATTGTATACAATAATCTTCAAATTCATTTATTCTCTTTGTTCACATTGAAGCTCATATGTTCCCGAATCCACATGAATTCCTGTATAAAATCATATGGGCAACTTGAAACACGAAACGGGATATGGAGCCTGTGTGGAAAATCATATCAGAGCCTCTATGGAAACCTACGTGGAAATCGATATGGGGAAATGAGTTTGAAAAAAAATCAAAACCCCATGTGGGATTTCATGTAGGAGCAATTTACAGGTTTTCAGACACATGAATCGATATAGGATCTTTTATAGACTCCCATGTAGGTTATCACAGAGTCCTATTTCATTTGTGTCCGAATTTGCCTTTACGTTTTTATATTTATGAATTTATGTGGATAAGTATGTGTGTTTAGTAGAAAACCCTTATCTTATATATTATTCACAATTATATGTTATGCTTATATTTGTAAGCCTTCAAAATATAAATCTCAAAAATTGAAAAATCTGTGATTTTATAGTTTTAAAGTTGAAGAATTTTCAATTGGAAAATTTTGAAATTGCAGATCTTTGAATTACAAATCTTCAAAACTAAACCGTTCTTAATTTTTGAAATGTTACAATTAAAATATTGTGTAATTTCAATGATTCTTATCTGGTATTTCTATTTTTTATTGTTTCAAGTATAAATATAATTTTCCGGAGATTTTCGAGAAAACTAAAAAAGGTTTTTTAAGACTTCCGATAAGTCGAAAGGGTATCTAAAAAATGTAAAATAAGAATGTTCATCTTACAGAATTTCAACCAATTTCAAGAAAAATGCAAGTAATTTAAAAAGATATTGAGATCCGACATAAGTTTAGGAAAAATTAAAAAATATTTAAATAATTTTTGAAGATCTTTTTATGTTTTAAAGTATGTTCTCTTTGAAGATTCTGGAATTTTCAAATATCTTTCGAAGATGTGTCTAGGATTACCAAAATTCGAAAAGCGTAGCATAAATATTTTAGGTAAGCGTTAGTACTTCGATCATTCAAAAGAAATTGAATTTTTTCTTAAATTACGAAAAATCTTCAAAAATTATAAAAATTGCCTCAAAATCTTCCAAATCTTCAAAAATCTACATTTTTCCCCCAAGTTTTTCAAATCTTGTCAAGACCTGAATCATTTCAAAATCTTTCCTAACGTTCTGAAACTATAAAATATATTTTAAAATAATTCAAATTATTTTTCGTATAATTCTCAGTTTTTGATAATTTTAACAAAAAATGTAAATTTGTCGCCCCTTCGTGGTCGCCAAAATTTGTGAAAGTCTCTGAATGATATATTCAGGTTTTTCGTCAAATTATCGCAAAGTGAAAAATTATGAAAACATACGACGAAAATTAATGAAAACCAGAGTTATGTGACTTTTGCGATTGTCGAAAATATTTTTTATTTATATTTGGACTTCCTAATTTTCACTACGCAAAAAAAGGTTGACTGACATTTTTTGATCATAGCAAAATCTTTGCGGGTTCGTTTTTGGAATAGTTTATTTTCAATTTTAACGAATCAAAATTTTTTTATTTCACTTTAATGAAAAAAGTCATGAATGGAAAATTGTTTCTTAAAAAAGTTGCTACGAGAAGTTGATTTCTTGATTTTCAGCAAAATGTATAATAATTGATGATTTTTTTTTAAATCTCTAATCATGCCATCAATCATTAGCTCATCAGATAGTAATTGTATAACTAGAGATTTTTTTAAATGAGAAATATTTATACGTTCCAGTGAAAAATTTTTTATTGTCATAGAAAGGTATAACAAATAAGATTTTTTGAGATTCGTGAATAATATCATTTTATTCCTAGGGCTTTTATTAATTAACTATTTGATTTTGAATACCTGTCATTTGAATATCTCTAATTTAGACGGCATCGAAACAAATTTTGTTAGTATTTAACTCCTGGCATTAAATCTTTTTATTTAATATCAAGACGACAGCATAATCTAGAACAATAAAATTCCTCGCAGATAATAATATGACTTAATTCAAAAATTCCCAACATTATGAGATATTCGAAACTGTAAACTTGTCTACTTACAAAATTTTCTGAATTATAAAATTAGGAAAGCTAAAAAATTTGAAATTTGTTAAATATTTATACAAGAAATAGTGTACAAGGAGGATACTTTCACTTTATGCACGTACTTTCAACTTTATTTACTATTACAATTCTACTTATTAAAAAGACAGTTTTCAAATTGTAAAGATTCACAAATTTTCTTCTGATGAAAATTGTCTAGTATCAAATATTTTATAATCTCATGATTTTTTCTCGAAATTATCTATCATTGGAAATTTTCAAATTTTGTGATATTATAGATCGTCGGGAATTTCCTATTTGAAATATTTTCTTTTCTGGGAATTTTACAAGGCCGGGAATAAGATTTTCCGGATTTTTCAGTCATCCCCAAAAAAATAAAATTCTCGACATTAGAATATTCCCGAAACTGGAATATTTGCGATCTAGAAAATTTCTCACTGAAAATTGCATAACTATAAAATTATTGCCACCATGAAATTCACAACATCAGGAAATTTCGAAACCTAAAAAATTTAAATAGTAGTCTTGTCCAGTCTATTTTTTCAAACCTTGGTTTATATTAAAAATCCAATAATTGAAAAAATATTTGCTCATATTTAAAAACAATTTTTTATTCAACTTCTTCGATTTGGGATACAATAATTTGAGAATTTCGATATTTTTTTTGACGGAGTTTTATAGTATAAAGGAATTTGTTTTTGAATATATTATTTTTGGGAATTTTAAAATCTTTCTTAAAAACTGACAATGAAACAAAAAAATATCAACACGAATCAGGACGATACACCGTTTCGAATGATTCAGTTACGTCTTCAAATTATTATTCTATGCTTAAAAAACTCTTAATCATAAAGTAATTATTGTTGAAAGCTATGTTTTTGCATTGTAAACTATAAAAGAATACCAAATTAAATTTGTTGACATTTCAGTGCTTCAATTTTAAAATAGTTTAGCCTTAAATTTAAGAATGATTTTTAATCTTTTCAAATTCACAAATCTTTCTTTTCTTTTCAAGATGGAAACGCACTAAAACCTACTAGAACAGAATGGTATATCAATTATTGGCACGCTAATAAATTTGAGCTAAATGTATTTCCCGTTACAAAGACGGTGTATGGAATTGAAGTTTTTGGTGGAAATCATCCTGACTTTGGTCACGAAGAAGCGAAAGAGTTTTCGGTACCTACCATAGCTGGCATACAATTTAACACCTACATGGCCAGAAATGGAGAAATTATTGGTGCAAAGCTTGTCAGGAATTATAATTATGAAGAATAGAATAGGTTATTCTATAGAAAATATGAGCAATAAGTTTATGAAAGTTGTTCAACATTTCCGTCATGTATATTCCTGAATAAACACATGATAAACTAAAGATTACTCTCACGATTTTCTCTGAGGTGATTTAACAATTTCAACAATATAATGAATTAATAAGTTAGTAATAATGAATAATAATTAATGAAATGACAAAATACTGAATAATAATACAATAATTTATAACATATAACAATTTTTTTTAGGTGGTAGATGTTTTAAATTTTGCACTCCCACTGCTCGGTTTGTTTTTATGAAAACAAGATATTAAAATGAAGTAAAGTAATTTGTAGTATGAAAAAACAGTAAAGGCGACTCAACTTGAATTCGAAATTAGAGTTTTGTTTTTATTGCTGTATTTAAATTTCATTATTTGTTTGTCTTCTTGAATACTTCAAGTTTATTTTCTAAAATTATTACCTGTTTAATGAGCTTACTTTCATTTCTTAAAATATTACTTATATCTATTATATTGGTACGTGACTGTAATTTTCTAAACTGTTAGTTTTCATCTGTATTGTATTAGCAAACAAATTTAAAAAAAAAATTGAATAAACATAAAAAACTACACTTTGACGCCTAATGATAGACGTCAATATAATAAGAATAATGCTGAACATCACATTTGAAAGCAGTAATACAAAAAAACCTATCGATATTATTTTTGAAAATTTCAATATCATTTTTCTGTCATAGTGTCAAATTTTGTGTCAAATATTTTAATCCATTATGTTTTATTTTCTGTTTCGGACATCATATTTGAAATCAGTGACCCAAAAAACAGTTATATATACAATTTCATATTTTTTTTCAAGTTTCATGTGCGTTTGTCCCGCTGTATTCAACCAGAGGAAACGTTCAAAAACTACTTCAAATTTTCAGGGGAGGTGATTTAAAGCAGAATTTCATACCACTGATGGAATATATAAACATAAATAACAATTTTTTGAAATACTTGACAAATTTTGAATATGTGACTTTATTTTACGAATAAAGCATCAAAATACAGACTTTTTCTCCTAATAATAAACCAAAAATTCAACTATTAAATGCGTCTTTCTTGGTAGGAAATTATTCTTTTTGATTGAAAATTCAACTACGTGGTTTAAAGTTAAGCTTTTATGTTAAAAACAAAATTTCTTCTCTCTTGGATAAAATGTGTTCCTCAGTAGAAAATTTAGCTTTTTGAAAGAAATTCTATCCTTTTTTATTCAAATCGTAAATGTTTCATTAATAACTAATTAGTTTTTGTTGGTGACAAACCATTTCGTTGAAAATTTGTCTTTTTTTGCTAAATTCAACTGTTTTTTATTAAAAATTGAACTTCTCGTTTGAATTTTCAGCGTAAAAACTCATCTTTCATCGACAATTTTCTTCTCTTGGTAGTAAGAAAATCTTTTTTGGTTGAAAATTCAACTATTCTGTTCAAAATTAAATGTATTTTGACTAAAAACCTTAGATGTTTTATAGTGAATTCAATGAGGTACCTGATCATTAATTTAATTTTTGAGCATTTTTTCTTTATTATTCCCCTAATTTCGTAATAAAATCACCTCAAGAATTGGTACACTTACCCTGTCAAAAGAGACGTTTCAAATCGCATAAACGATCAATTTGAAGTTTTGAAGATTACAAGATTTTTAGAAAAAGAATCTGAATGATTTCACGAAAAATTTTTCAATCTTGCATGCTTTTAAAATATGTTAAAAAATTTGAATATCTTTAAAAGATATTCAGACGTGTTAGCAGTTTTGAAATGATTAAAAAATATTTTAAATTTAGTGAAGATTAGAAAGAATGTGTATAAAATAATTAAAAATATTTCGAAATATTTTGAAAGATTTTTAAAATTTTCAAAAAAGAATCTCAAAGATTCAAAAGAAATTTTTTATAAATTTGAAACCTGAAATCCAATCCTTGTATATGAAACACCTCGTCATCCGGAACACATAAAAGTTATTTGTAAGGATTCATGTTAGTTGTAGAACCGAAAGTAATCGATATTCTCTGTATTTTTGAATGTATACAATTTTTAAAATAATCTTAATGTAATATTTCGCTTTTATTACAATATTGTTCAACTTGATAATAGTTTCAAAATATAAAATGTAACTGAATGAACATAAAAATATATAACGAGTTTAGGTTTCATCCAAGTTAATTTATATAGTTAACTTTCAACGCAAAAATATTACGAAAAATGATATGATTAGAATAATTGAGATATTGCGTTTATATAAAAAAAAAATATATAGAAGCTGAGGGTGAAAAGTGAGCTCAGTAACTATTTCATTGCAGTAATTATTTTTTTAATTAACTTTACTACAAAGAATAATAATAAAATTAAAATTTTAATATGCTAAGCCTCAAGAAGCAGCTCTAATTGTTATACTGACTTACAAAATATTGTAAATGGTTTATATCATATGATTGTCATTTAATGCACAAAACTTATAATTATAAAATGAAAGCGTGCTTCTTCATCTGGGAAATTATCATTTGTACACATATTGTAATTAGTATCAATCGCAAAAAATGTTTTATATGAATCTGAAATAATTCATTTCTATCTAATTTGAAATTTAATACTCAAATCTTATCCATATACCACAGTCGTTATCTCATAAATTGTGTTATATTAAGCCTGTCCTTCTGAGATACTAAATTTTCATAACTCAGATTGAAGGAAAAAATTTATCTACTCAATTCGTTGACAGTAAAGTCGACATTTATTGTAAACTATACGAACTTTAGACGCTGCATTATTATGGAAATACATTTTAGTTTTTCTTATCCGACATTCTGTGCTTTAATATTTTTATTCTAATACCTTTTCTCTTAATTCCTTTCTTAACTTTCTTATCTGGTTACTGATCAACTTTTTTTGTGAAGAAAAAGGTTTATATATATTTTTTATTCAAACTTCTAAAATATTATCCATAATATTCAAGAAAAACTTTATTCTTTCGTGACATTCTTCACTCTTGATATATCTTTCGAGAATATATGTTTCCAATGATATAACTTCTAGATTGCTTAGCTAAAGAGAAAAATTCAAAAAAGGGAAATAGTATCAACGAAAGAATTCAAGATAAAAAAAATATCAGCTAACAATTTTCAACGTGAAAAAGTGAAAGTGTGCTCTCCCTATAACTTAGTCTCTGAGGTTTGTAATTTTAAAGAAAAATTACAAAGAAACGATTTTTTCCCAATGTTTCGTGCATGTCCTAAAATACTTCTTTGAAAAAATTACTATATGAAAGGCATTTTTTATGTACTTAAAACCTGCTATTTTTTTTTGCATGTTCTACACATCACATACCTTCAAATGCCTTGCAAATATTCAAAAAATAATTATATATAAAAAAAGTTAATCATATTATCAAGAGGTACGAATTTAGGAAGCAAGATTTTTACGAACAAAATAGCCTGAATAACTTCATATACATATTTTTACAAAACAATTGGGCTGATTGTTTCGATTATGCTACTTTACGAAGCATACCACTATGAAATATTGAATAATATTAATAATAATAATACAATTCAATCTAGATTTTTTATTATCTTTGGGCTTATTTTACAGTTGAGGCAGTGTACCAAAAACTGATAGGGTTTGATTACTGACAGGTTTTCCCGCAAAGAACGAAGCAAAAAGGGACCAAGAGGAAGACCATAACCCATAAATTAGCATGAAAAGTCTTTTAAATATATTTTGAATCGCTTGCGCGTTTGCGGGACAGTACGGGACGATAAAGATGGTGAGCTGCGAGATGGTCAGGCAGATCTCGCTGATCAAACAGCTGCCCAGCAAGAACATCTGCGACATACGGTAAGCATTGTAACATCGACTGTGCCTGCTTAGGATGCTTTGGCTAGCGTGAGCTATTCGCAACGAACCACCTCAACAGGGTAACCGTGCGAGAGCATTAAGTGGGATATCACAATAAAAGAGGAATCGGTGGATGTCTACTATGAAAGTGCGATGTTTGAAACCAAAAGCGAAAGAGGATACAATTTCAGGACGGAATTTGATGCAAAGTAACCTCATATAAAGAAAGTCACAGAAAGAGATCTTATCGTTTAGTTGAAGGACATCAAGACTAATCTACTCATCTCAGAAGACCGAGCAATGTAGATTAAGCAACAGGTTGATTTGACGTGGAAAAACGACGGCAATGAACATCAGCTAGAGAAAGCCGCGTCACACGATGTGGCAGCGACAATTGATGTTTTTCCTTAACCTGTAGATTATCCAGCGTCGCCACATCCTCCAGAAGTAGATAACCTTATTCAAGCAGAGGAAGAAGCAGAGGTTGAGCAACCAAGAGGGCGAATTAAATGGACATGCCATATGGAGAGAGATGTTACGCGCCTTCATTTTTTGGAAGATAAGAGTGGGCAAATTGTGAGAAGAGAACACCATCGAGTCTTCTCACTTAAGTACCAAGAGCTAGCCACAAGAATGAATGTGCAGATTCTAGTAGACTAAAAACGCTCAAAGTCTGTAAAAAGATTACTTTAGGCTGTTGAAATAGCTGCTATCAAAATAAAAGTGGAACAGCAGCTTTGTATTGATGAACCTTCTTTGAAAGATGTGGACAACGAAGACCTGATTGATGCTGAAGGCATAAGTGCTAGGGATAATAAACATCAAGTACCCGATCCACTAGAACAATATCCGGACATTGATAACGTTGATGCAAAGAGCAAAATCCCAGAAAAACTACAGCACCTTGAAAGGAATTTTGATCCTGCTTCACTAGAGTTCAAACGTGTAGGACACGAAGGATCTGCGTGCACTAATAGGATGAATAAACAGCATGGTTTCACTTATGCAAGTGAACGCAACAATAGTTGCGTTACAGGTGTAAACTCTTGTGTATTGTGCAGCTGTAGCAAGCGTCAGAACATTGGGTCGCAGAACTAGGCCTACAAATGCAGTCTTAGCTTAAAGAAGGGATAAAGATCCATCATGCAAGATCAGACTGGATATGAATGTCAGCAAGTTAAGGTGCAAATTGGGTTGATTGACTCAATATAAGACAAGAAATATAACCAGAAAGCTAATACATCATGTTACTAAAATCATCCACCCTCGGTACATCGAGACATTGACACTAGCGATATTCGATGCGAGTATAGACTACCAACTTGATGATCCTACTGCCAGACTGCGTTGGTACAAGAGAAGTAGTGCAAGAAGGCCACAAAATCGAACCCTTCAGGCAGATGAAAGAAGGTTCTATCGTGAACTGAGTGTGAAGTAAAATAACCAGCAAGACACCACAGCTTCAGATGCTTCACCGGGTTTTAAAAGGGCAAGTAACTGAAAAGCTCCATGTCTGGACATGATGCACAACTTCTGGTACGAGTACCTGACTAGTGTGCATCCTGCACTGGCTAGGTGTTTTTAGAATATCATCGAAAACCCAGATCTGATACTAGGCTGTCTGCTCAAGGGTACTACGTATTTGTTGCATAAAAGACGAGTCTCTCAAAATCCATCTGAATTCAGACCGATAGTCTGTCTTCTAAAAATTTAAAAATGCCTTACAGTCATCATTGAAGATAAGCGGGGCAGTGAAGATCTAGTCACTATAGGTGCTGTTACCATGACGCAAGCTCGTGAACATAAAAGAAACTTGGACAACCAAGGTTCACGAGATTAATACGCACAATAATGAGTATCTTTCAAGGAGACTCCTTTAGTGCACTGCGGTTCTGTTTAGCGTTGAACCCATTGAGCAAAACACTAAATAGCATGTCTCATGGGTTTCGAATACATGATAACGAGGATGGTCATCAATCGACCCATCTCGTATACATGGATGACCTGAAGCTATACGCTATTTCGCGCAAAAAACTGAAGGAAGTTATTGACGTCCCAAAGCAGTTTTTCAATGATATCGACATAAAGCATAAATTAGATAAATGCAGAATAGTGCATTTAACCAGATGAGAATTAGGGATCGCAGAGATAGAGAACGATTTTGATAATTATATCGATTCAATGGCTGGGTATTCTTGAATCTAAGGGTATTCAGCATACGATGATTAAGAAAAGCCAAACGACTTCCTTTACTACAAGACTCAGATGGATTCTAGAGAGTTCTCTTAACTCAGCAAACGAAATCAGGACAATCAACATCTATGCCATCCCTGTCCTCACTTACTCCTTCGGGATCATCAAATAATCTAACGCCGACGTTGAAAGATTAAACAGAACCGCCCGCATAGAAATGACGAAGCATCGAATGCGCCACAATAATTCAGCGATTGAAAGGGTAGTTTTACCACGACATAGAGGGGGTAGGGGCATTGTAGATGTCAAGAAACTGTGTAAGTCACGAGTTATACATTCGCAAGACT
>JAABKJ010002666.1:0-27428 GCA_011634705.1 Andricus grossulariae
ATATATATATATATATATATATAAATATATATATATAAACACACACATACATACATAAGCCACTTAGTGTAATTCGACATTTCATAAAAAGTCCAGACAGTTCATGAATTGCTATAGCGGATTATGTAATAATCGATACAGTTTTGTTATTTGTCAAGTATTATATAGCCATTATATGGAATGACTGACGTGTTATTCAGCAGGAAGTTTAATCAGGTTCAATGAATTCAATTTTAAGTATTATTAAGAGTAACTAGTTCGGTTCTAGACTGTAGAAGAAGGGATAGATTTTCAATCAATCTTATATTTGCGTATTGTCTATTCACATAACACCCCAGGTGAAGAGCTTTACGAGGCCATTGTACGTCACAGTTCAAACAAAAACACATGGACTGACTGATAATCCTATATAGAGGTCCATGCTCTTTACACCCGAACACATCAACTAATGCCTAACCAAAACTCTCCACGAGGGCTTATGAGTATACGAAATCATTCGATTCATGCGTATATCACTCCGCTGATAATCTTCGTCACACATTCCTTATAAGCAATTTTTCTCTACCCTTTTCTCTCCTGGTACACATTTTTTGCTTTCTTCTCATCCATGCCACTCGTTACTGACTTTATTCATCAACGTTTTACCGCATATATTCCCTACACCGAGAGAACATACTTACTTTTCTCGTATGATATCTCGCCTCACGCTACGTTAGTATGTATTGTTTCAAACTATGACAGCATTTGAAGTCTAAACTGTATGCTCTGAGAGTAACAACGACACGCGTGTAATGTAAAAACGAGCTGATGCCTTGAACGCATGGGAACCATACTATTTTAGTATGGATTGCAACCGTTAGGAGTAAGATTACGCTCATCACACTTATTCATTCCTTACTCATCTTACTGTAATAGTATGGAGTTTTAGAGTTTCGAGTATGAGAACTGTCATGCGTTAAATTCGACGCTGTTGTACATTACAAGCATGTCAGCTATAGAAATTCATGAAGAAGTAGGAGCGCAGTGATACTTTTCCATGGATATTGTTTTGAGTTTTCAGTATGAACTTTCAGCTATTAGTGCTCCAAATTCATAATGTCTTAGCATGAATAGTTCAAGCATCAAATTCATGGATTTCTCATATGTAAACCGTAAGTATGTTCTCTCGGTGTAGGAATTGCATGCCAACCAACGAGTATTTTTATTGAAGCAAGCATAGTGAAAAAAAAACATTTCATTTATATTGTGAAACTTGAACTTTCTTTAATGTCCTTCTTATCATTATTAGCAATAATTGCAACACAATTTGAGAGAACACATATTTTGCATTGTTTGGAATATATATTTTGCTTCTTGCGCAAGAATGCTCTAGTTTTAATCCAAAAAACACTTCAAGTCACTACATTTTATTTTGCTTAAAATAACTCTTCCTCAACTCTATAATTTAGAAAAGTAAATATATTAAAAGATATTGTTTTGTAGGTTGAATTGAAGGAATTAAAAGTTTCATTCTAGAGAATTCTGCGTGAGAAGGATAATTGTCTATCTTAAAGAAGTTTTGTAACGAAATATCTCGAAAATCTCCCACTTATTGTTATCGAAAACCTGATTGGCTTTTGAATGATTCGAAATTTCTTCATGAATTCTATTTGAAATTTAAAAATAAAATTTACTGGTGATTTTAAATTCATTTGTAAGTTTTAATTTAATTTGCGATCGTTATGGTGGTGAAATATTATATGTTTCTTGTAAATTAAGTTCTCAAATTATCTGCTTGGATAAGAGAATGTAAACTAAGTTCGTTGAATAAAAAAAAGTATATTTGATGCCGTTCATTCTTTAATACCAAGAATGTGATCATTCAAATTTCTAGTGTACACCAGATATTGAGATTTCAGAAATTTAGAAAGATTTTACCAAGTTTTTCAAGATTTTACAAGATATCTTTGTGTTTTGAAATGTGTAAACAAATTTGAACGTTTCAGAAGTATTTCGAAATATTTTCAAGGCTTTATAATTATTAAAAGTGATTTTAGCAGATCTAAGTAGATTTCAAGGAATTTCAAAGGATTGTAAGGGATTTCAAACCAATTAAAGAGACTGCAAAGAATTGTATTGGATGTCAAGGGACTCAAATGGATCTAGATGGATTTGAAATCATTTCTAGAGACTGTACAGACTTCAAATACTGTCATAGAATATTTATGAATTTTTATAGACTTAAGAAGGCTTTGAGGAATTTTGATGAATTTAGAAAAATTTTAATTTAATTAAAAAGATTTTTTGGATTTTCCAAGTACTTTAAAATATATCAGAGCCCATTCAAAAGAATTGCAAGTAACTTCGAAACATTACAAGTGATTTCATCGATTTTCTGAGAATTTGAAGTTACTCAAGAATATTCCAATAGAGAAAGAAAGTTCATCTGGGGTATGCTAATCAAGGCCCGACCAGTTCCGGACTTGAACTTTTTGGTTCTTTTATCTTAATTAGGAACCAACTAAAGCCTGGCTCAAGTAGACGTACAAAGTTTTTCTAGTCATAAAGAATAAAATATCTTTATAGTGACTGAAAGGGTACTGATTAGAAGTTACTAGTCCAGTTGTTTTAGTGAGATTTTGACCACTGCCCTAATTGAAATGGGGACAAATAAGGCGATTTCTACATGAGCTATTGTTAATAACATCAATTTGGTACGACGATGTAAACAATCATTTAACATCAGAAAAGAGGCTTATATGCATATGTTTATTTCTAAGTAAAGCATTCGTACTTAAGATATACAATTGGGGTCCAAGGACGAATCCTTGGGGTAGACCTGTTTTAATTATTTGGATTTCGTATTTGGTACTTTTTATTCTACATGCGTTTGTATGCTTCCAATAATTGAATTTATGAGGAATACAATATAAGGTGAAAAATTATACTGCATTAGTTTATAAACTAAGCCGTTATGCCACAAAGTATAAGAAGCTTTTTCTACGGTAAAGGTAATTGAACCAGTATGCTTGTTCGTATTAAATTGTTCGATGATGTGATTTTTTAATGCCACTTATTGATCCGCAATACTGTAGTCTATAGCTACTGACTAATGTCTGGTTTTTACTCGGTTTCGGTATGGCTATAGTTTTTGTTTTTTTCCAAACAGCAGTGAAATAACCAAAGGAAAAGATTGCAGTTATTATTTTTATGAGCATGATCATCTCTTTCCGAGTTAGATTTTTAAGAATAATTGATGTAATTTCATGAATGCCAGATTTATTGTTTTTGAGTGACATGATTAATTTATTAATTTTTTTAGTTGATGTAATTTCTATTTCATCTACATTGACTTTGGTATTCATTATATATGAGCTTCCGCATAGAAAGGACCCTTACGGCCGTTTCGACTTGAGGAGATATCTGAGTTTTTCTAGGATGAGGTCGAAATGATTATTTTTGGGTTTGAGTGAGGAATGATACTGGGGCCTACAGCTAATTTATTAGGAGTATGATCATATCCAGAAAGTAACCGGAAGTAGATATATTTCATGCTTGAAGAAAAAATGTGACATGCGAGCTTATGGCACTCGCCAAGTTTAGATGCGTTTTTCTCGAAAAACGATTTTTCGAAATTCCAACTTGAAAAATGCCCTGGTGACTCGTTTTTTCACCAGAGGGTTAATTTTTAGCCTAAAATTCCGGGAATTCATCTGGTTATATGCCTCTTTACGTAACTTTATACCGGTCATGAGGGTTCTTTTCATGCAGACGCCCCCATATAACGATTTACTGTTATTACTACTTTCTTATTATGGTGCTTGCTCCCCAGCCTACTCATTAAACATAAATTTTTAGTGATGCATTAGCTTTATCCGTTTATGTCTGCATTTGGTAACATTATTTATTTTCAGAGGAGGCACGTCTATTTTCTTTTGAAAAAGCACCATGGTCAATGTTCAAAGAGAACCATTGTATGATTTACATTTTTTATTATTAAAAAATGTTCCCCAATACCCGCACCGGAACTTGCGACTTACACGTTCGTTCAGGAGAATCTAAGTTGGTCTTTACTCGATTGGTGACGTCACAGCGTAGTAATGTGGCATTTAGTCCTCTAGAGAACTGAATAATGCCTTGCGCATCCCCAATCCACCCCTTCTCCCTGAAACTGCGCATCGCAACTTAGATTTTTCCGAACGAACGTATTCGCTTATTCTGGCGCGGTCATTGGGGAAAGCATCGTGAGCAACGAGCGGGATACGTCGATTACCAGATCGCATGATTTGCTACTCTCGCGTAGCAAATCTCATTCTTGTTGGTAATCGACGCTGTATCCCGCTTGTTGTACAATCTACTCTTATTATATTATCCACAACTTTTTGCATTATTACTATCCCTATTTTATTTTGAAAGCTGTTACTGACTTGATAATTTCTCCTGTATTTGATTTTTACTTTTATGCATTACTTGATAATGGGTGGGAAGGGTAGGTTGGGAAAATTTGCATTTTTTGTCGGTATGTTATTTGCAGTAGCCGTGCCAATTATTTTGGGAAGCTCTTTAACTTTTTCATTAATTTCTAATTTTGAGCCAATACTGAAATGCAGGTTTATGTTGAAATCAATGTTTTTTTTTAAACTTGCCCAATCAGCATTTTTACGAAAGTGGGTGGGTAGTTCAGGCGTTAAATTATTAATTTCTAATTTGGGACAATTTTTGACTAAGTCATTGACATTTACGTTAATAGAAAAGCAATTTCATTGTTCTTGGCATTAAAATCTCCCATTTTTATCAACTTGGAATGTAAATGGAATAATTTACTCAGGTCACTTCTATATGTTTTGTTTTTTGGAGGAATGTAGGCTTGTACCACTATAAATTTACGTGAGTGTTTTTAATTTTCGCACCTACAGCGTCAATATTAGCTAATTTAGGAATTTTAATTCCAAAGTTTCTTATTTTATTATTAATGATAAGTGCTACGCTTCCTCCAGCAGAGTTTCTGGCAGCCTTATAGCATTTCACGTGAGGAGGTTAGTTTCGTTTTCAATATTACTCATTTTGCGAAAACATTGATTACACGTTCGATAATGTAAGTTAATTTCTCAAAATTATCACTAGCTGCTGATTCTTGCTTATCAATAACGTATCAATAATTTTATTCACAATAATACCTCCTAACATTATTGAGATTCCTTGGAGCAAACCTCAAATAGACATATGTTGGTTATCGTTATCATTATCGATGGTTTATCATTACTAGTTTTGGACTTCTTATTAGATAGCAGGCGACTGCGATTTCTACGTGGCATGAATGTCCCTTGAAGCAAATTTGTTCCACGTCTCCAAAGTTTTGACAATTGTAGCTCTGATTCACATGGTTTTAATTGCGATATTTTTCCTACGTCACTATACACAGTATAATTAATTTGCATAATATTTGCTACTGGTAATTCCATCTCAGGAAGACCAGCCTTGATTTCTTTAGTCGTTACGTTTGGAGGAATTCCCTTGACAAACATTTAATTTTATTTAAAGTTCCCACGTGTCTTTCGACATAGCTGTAAACAACTATTGCTGGGATCTTGTCCTTTGTTGGTCTATTTGCTAATTTTGTAGCTTTGGTACAGGAATTTGACCCTAAATGATCAACGGATTGAAAGACTTAACGCCTCAACCTGATAAAAGCATAAATTATGACATTTGAAGAGATTTGAAAGAGATTCTAAAATTCGAAATTTAGGTTGCCAAGAGTAGGAAGATTAAGTGATAACATTTATCCTAAGAAAGAGCATACAAACACGTTTACGGGCAGATGTTTTTAACTCATAAATTATAACTTAAGTAATTCTCAACAACAAGTATGTGAAAACATTTCCTTGTTTCCAAAGGCACGTGCCTGTCTGTAGAGATGAACGGAAAAGCTTTAAGTAAAATCAACTGTAATTTCATTCCTTTCGCTGACTGCTCTTCTTTGTACTTTCTAAGAAGGTCAGTTTCCTTCAAGGTTGGTCGAAAGTTGGGAAGCGCATGGAACAGTTTCCGAGTCTCGACTTCTTATTTCCATCTGTTTTAAAACTGCTTAACCTATTTCTATCGTACGTATGTATTTACGTAAGATAGAGAAAATATTCAATTTGAGAAACTTTTTGAAATTAATATGACAAAATGTTTTTATCATTTTTTTTTTCATTCTACAATATTTTCGTAAATCTATGCATATAAATTTTGTTCTTAAAAAACTTTATGTTTTGCCTGATACAGAAACATTAATGCAATATTAGACATGCAACAAAATGTTCATAATTTTATCTGTGCTGAAAGTACCTGGTAATGTCGAGTCCAAACATAATTCGCGAGAGTCGTTTTAAGCATGAGTAAATCGCACGTACCGTATTAAACTCGAGGAATTCGATATCCGTCACTTTACAGGAGAGTTGTTACAAAGTTTATTATAGTTTGATAAATGGAGGGTGAATTTAGCATGATGTGGGTAGTGAGTAACTCTTGAGGTAAATTAAACTAAACTTGAAATATTGTAAATGAAGGTAAAGGATTTTTCTGTCCATGAATTTTCTTACATTTATGCGAGTGAAATTAGAAAGTAGACATCAATGCATTTTAATGAATTCTACTGATTTCCAAGTGAATGAAAGACAAATTATGGTAAATTATCATCAACAATTAAATTTTTACATTTTTGACATCTTTGAACGTCTGGCGAAACAAGTATATCGAGGTAAAGTGAATAGTAGCGTGCCCAGGGGCGGACCGAGGAAAGAATGTTTGGAATGTGTGAATGAGACAGTAATTCAAAGAGACATAAGCGGGGAGTATAGTTAACTCGATCAAAAAAAAAACAACTATTTTTCACTTCTTTATATAAATGTACAACACCTCAAGAATGTCATATCCAAATTTCAAGCTATTCAGAGCAAAACTAACGGAGATATGGAGTTTTGAAAGATAGCTGCTCCCCTACGGTTTTGTGTACCTGTACCTGTTTTGTGTACGGCAGAATGAGACGTAGGCAAGAATAAAAAGAGACTCATGATATTGCGAAAAATAGTCTTCTACTGTACGGACCTTGCAACGATGATTTTGTGCAAGTATAAAAAGATACATCTGCTTATTGATGTTTTATTTTTGGATTTGTTCATGTTTAAATCTTTAAACGCTGAACAGGTATGTTAGGACAGAAAAGTGTGGCGACACATAGTTTATAAGAAATTCATGAAGAAGAGTGTCAGTGGAGTGAATGACGCCTGAAACAAAAGACCTTGGACACTAATGGGCCCGAGCGGGAAGCTTCACATGCTGACTTTGTGAAACACTTCACTTGGCGTGATCGCTAGAGAGATTGATCAGCAACCTGGGTCGGAGCAGTGTTGCGGAACGAACGAGTGAGTCACGCTTACCCCGAAATCGAAATGGCTTAATGGAATAATAATAATAAATGATGTGAAGTTACTAATTTATATTGGAATATAATGATGAGCGATGTATATAGACGTAGGGGAACATGGGGCAACATCACGACAGGGGCAAAACGGGACAATGATTATATCTCGTCTGGGATGTGACACCATCTATTTGAAATTGTAGGAACATCGTTTTGAGTCGTTCCCGAGAGTTCCCATGTGTATCATTTATAATTTTGCTGTTATTTTCCAAGTTATGATATGCATGGTTCGCTTTCGTGCGTATTATCGCGATTTTCGGAAGTCATATAGGAAAAAGTTCATTGGGGGCAGAATGGGCATTGGCAAAACATGACACCGCACGAGATGTTGTAGAGCGCAGAATGCAGAAATCGAAGGTCGGGATTGTTTGTACGGTCACGATTTTTCGATCGAACAGTCGGTCCAATGCAGTTCGTGTGACAATTAGGCTCATCACTTTTGTACAGCTTTGGTCAGTAAGGACAGATACGAAATTCATGCGGGCGTATTTTCTAAGGCCTGATTTTGGTAATTTTTATATAAAAAATGGGCAATAGAACTTGTTACAATAAATTTTTGTAATTGTACTATTTATTTGTTTAGTCCCCTTAAGTTAATTTTGTTCCTAATACATTTTATTTTTTATTTAAGAAAGCGTCCCGCTTTGCCCCGTGTAAGGGGCAAAACGGGACAAAAAACTTTTTTTCAAAAATCAGTAAAAAAATGCAGAACATTGCATTTTTTCAACAAGAAAAAAATTTTTTTAGTACATTATTAGTTGTTCAAGGCACCTATAAAGCTGAATGCGGAAAACAAAATTTAGTATGAGAAAAAAAATCCTAAAGCTAAATCGTCCCGTTTTGCCCTATGTTGTCCTACTTATGCCAACAGAAAGTTTTCATAAGCCTTAGAAAAGACTGTAAAGTTTACAGAACAAAATAAAGGAGACATTATTTCTATGTAAAATGAACGTATATCTAATTTTCCCTGTAGAAAATAGGAAAATATGCCATTGTCAGAAGAGTTAAATAAAAATAAATCTGACGTTATTTGGCAGTCAATTTCCTATTTTAAATGGGAATTTTTGCAAAGCAAAATATTAGGGTATTTTTTTCTCATTGCACCTTCCTCTTAAAAATGGTAATTTTTCTAACCTATTTTGAAACTTCTTTTTTTCAAACTGGTAGTTATTGCCACTAGTGTTTTATTATTTATTTTGTGAATGTCGCGTTTCCCTAACTGCAATTTGCTATCAAAAATGTTAGTATTTTTAACTCTAAATAGCAAATAATTAAGGTTCGAGTATATTCTTAATAAATATGAAAAAAGAATTTTTTCTTATCGCTCTGGCGCGTCACGTAATTAAATAAAAATTTTCTTATTTTGACGATTACGTGCTAATATTTATGGCAAAGACGTTTGAAGTACAATAAAACAGCAATTTGCGTCAATTTGACTAAGTAAATTTGTAATTTGATTGCTATATTAAGTTCGGTAGGTAGGGTAAGTATACAATTTTCAGGTTATGCTTGAAAGCAGGAGTTTCAGTCTCGATAGCGGTACGCTTCAACTTATTAGGAGATGGCAAGTGCAAAGGTTTTAAAAAATTCAAATATATACAGCGGCGGACTAGCGTGGACCCTTAGGGACCCTCGGCCCTGTTGGTGTGGTGCCCCTGAAGACACTTGGGCGCCCCCTAGAACAGCCTTGTGTACAAATATATTTTTATAAACAAAGATATTGAACAATTAATGAAGCGCAACCAAAAATCTTCTTATCTGAGTCTTATCTCAGCTTCTTATACTGCTGAATCAGCTGATTAATCATTGATAGAGTTGTTTTCCCAACAGATTTTACATCTTCCTGTCATTTATTGACTCAAAAACTACAATATTCCAAAATTGTAATAATACGTGAAAGAAATCAATTTCTTATCTCACAAAATTAACCGAACAATGTTAAAGTGTTTTAGGAAAAATATTTGCATCAATTCCTAAAAATAGAACCTCTAAACTACGTTAGTATAAATATCATATTACAGATATATTTTGCAAGGGTGAAGTTTTGCGAAAATTTTGAAGCAATTTGACAAAACTACTAGTTAAAAATAAAGTTTTGAATATTCAAATTGACGAAATATACCTTTCTCAATCGACACATGTATTCAAATATTCTTCCAGCTCTCTCAATATTTTCTGAATACACAACAAGTTTAAGACTTATTATTGAAACTTATCCAGGGCATGATGCCGCAAAGTCTGAAGAAATGTACAAATTATTACATTTATAATATTTTATTGTTACGATATGTTGGAAACCCATATGACTTGTTTGCAGGCAGTGTATAAGACGTTCTGAAAATAAACAGAAAGTGCATCAAAACGACGTGCCTGTGTATATAGAGAGTGTGGGGCGGGAGTGCAATAAAATTAATGATCTGCCGTCCGCCGCTAATATATATTTTGCTGAAATTAAAAATGTAACTTGTGTATTGTTATTGTTTATTAAATTGATGAATACCAATTGAAATATTGCAAAATAGCTCATTTTCAATTATTTCAAGAGTAATTTTTATTTATAATTATTTATGCAAAAAAAAAATAATTGTCAATAAATAATTGAACAAAAATTACTTGATTATAATAATAAAATACAACTTATGTTTTTAGAAATTAAATTTCTATTTTATTTCTCAAATTTAAAACTAATTACATGTGCAAGGTTAATGATAGTGCAGTATATTATTCTATTCATAATTTATAGAATTATTGAATTAAATTGAATACACTTTTTTAATTTATAAGAAAATATATATAGAAAAAGCTTTTCATGATTTTCCCACACGTTTTACGATTTAAAGTTTAGAACAAAATGCGCTCTTTTATATTACTTTTAATTGAAAAAAAAAATTTGTCTATTTGGAATCTTTTAGTTTCATCGACAGAAATTGTAATGTCAATTTTCGGAAACACGAACGAGATTATAAGGATGTTCAAAATTACCGTTATCAGCTAGTACAACAATGCCACACCACGATGCCGAAAATAACCACTAACTTGTAGAATAAAACTAAAAAGATTTCCAGACCAAAAAATATTTAATAAAATTTGACGTTTCGTCACTAGCCATAGTAACCTCACCAGGAATCCATGCCTAAATCTATGAAAAGAATTACATTAGAAATTATATAAAAAGTAAAAGTGTTTTAAAACATAATTTTCTAAATTAAAAAATAATGACTGACCAATAGGCAGAGCGGTGAAGTTCAGTTACAATAGTAAAATTTTCTCGAAAAAAGAAGAGTTTCCTCCAAGAACAATGCAAATTCGATCTTATATCGTGGAAATTTGAAACGTCAAGGTTTCGTAAATAAAAGAGTCAATTATATAGAAAAAATTTAGATTAGTATATAGAAAAAAGCAAAATTTTTCGTAATTATTACTTTATGATGAAGAATTTAGAATTTAAATAAAATTCATGATTTCTAGAGAAAGATTAAAAAAAAAGGATTTTTAAGACGGAGCATGGTATAATGTACCATGCAGGCCCCGAGTCAATCGAATACTGAAAGGTTCGAACATACTGATTCGAAAGAAAGAAAATCTAGACGCCAAATAAAATTTTTTTAACGAATTCTAAAACGTAAATTTCATTTAAAAACTTTATTTAAAATCATATTATAAGCAGGATTATGAAATTTCAAATCAGTAATATTGTTCAAAGCATTGTCATTCTCATTTTTAATATACATCATCTCGACTAAGGTTCTTTTAAATTAATTTGTCTCCTTATGTTGTATTTTAATTTCATCCCATTTCATATAATTTGAATTTCCATGATGAAAGAGTGAATGTGTCTAGAAATTTCTTTATGGTTTTTAGTATAATGGTTTATATTTATGAAATGCTCATTTCTTCTAGTCTCTAGCGATCTCTTAGTTTGTCCAATATAGGATATACCACAAGAACACTCCAATTTAGAAACAACGTTACACTGTTCTGATTTTTCCAATCGCTCTTTCCCCAATTTTATGAAACGGTCAAATTTTGAATCAATTCTAAAAATAGTATTAATATTAAAGTTAGCAAAAAGTCTACGAATTGGATAAGATATATCTGGATAAAAATGAAAACAGACACATTTTTTCTGTTGATTATTATTTGTTAAATGTAACTCGGAAGAAGGTTTTTTATTAAGAATTTGAGAAAGTCTTATTTTCTTGTGTTTTTCTATAAAAAGTTTAGGATAACTATTGTAGTTTAATATTTTTTTAACTAAATTTAAATTTTCATGGTGGCAAGATTCATCGGAGAGAAGAATAGCTGAATCAACTAAATTATTCACAATGCCAATCTTTTGGTGTATGGGATTATTTGACAAAAAATTTAAAAATCTACCGGAACATGCACTTTTTTGAAACCAGTTCGTGATAATATCGTTTGAATTTTTTCTGATAATTTTTAAGTTTAATAAACTGATATAATTCTCAGATTCAACTTTAAATGTGAATTTTAACATTTCGTGATAGCTATTAAAACAAGAAACAATGTTTCAAATCTTGTCTTTTTGGACAATAAGAAAAGCGTCATCAACATATCTATAAAATGAATGGATATTGACCTTTAAATTAAAAAAATTTCTAGTTCGTGATCTTGTAAGACAATTCCAGCAAGAATACCTGATATCGGAGACCCCATTGGATTTCCGAATTTTTTATTTTAATAATTATTATCGCATTGAAAACTGATAGAATTCATGAGAAAAGAGATATCAAATTTAAAATAATTTTGAGAAATATTAGTAAGTTTTTAATGTGACACCATCTCTTATCGATACCAGAGAGAACCAATTCTAAGGGTATATTAGTATAAGATTTTACTCATAGTTTTAGCCAAGTAATACGTTGGAGTGTTAATACTAGATACCACAGGTCTTAGAGGAAAATTAATTTTATGAACCTTTGGAAGGCCATACATTTTTGCTATATTGGTATTGGAAGTTGACAATGACTTTATTTTTAAATTACTACCAAAATTTTCTTTAGAATTCCACTCTTTTAATAAACCAAGAATAGAAGTTTGAAGTTTTTTGAGAGTATTAGAAGCGTTTTTTTCATATTTGCTAGTATCACTGAGCGTTTTATTTATTTTAGAACAATGAGAGAAGTAATTGAAATATCCTTGTTATTCTTGATAAAATTTTTTGTTATTCTAATATTCTTAGCTATTTCTTTATCGATATGAAAATTTTTTTGCGGTTTATTTAAATAATTTGAAGTTGGACATAATATTTTATGTCGGAATTCTTATCTGGATTCAAATAGGATATTTTCTAAATTAATTTCTAAATCTTGGACAATTTCTAAAATTTGGTTTCCTTTTTTTGAAACAGAACACAAACTAAATTTTTCGTTAAATCGAAGTATGTCAGCCACAGGTTCAGGAATTTTTTTTCTGACAAATTGATAAGCCAAGGCTCAGGAGAAGATTCTAAATCATGTTTATTAGTAGAAAGATTATTAGACTTAATCAGTAACAAATTTTGAAATTATTTATTTAAAATTATTTCATCTTTGCAGACATAAGATTCATTTGATTTTTCAAATTCATGAATAAAGATGGCAAATTTCACGTTAGGCATAAGGCTTTTGATTTTATTTTTCGAAATTTCAAGATTCTTTAGCAAAATATTTACGTGATTATGAATAAGTTTAATTTTCCTGAGCTGGATTTTTAATTTTTCAGTTACAGAGTTTAATTTTCTTGACAATAAGAACTATACATATCAAGTTGAGTAACGTTTTTAACACAGTTATTGATATTTTTTTGGATCAATTCGAAACGACGACAATTTAAAAGAAAGTTCTTTCTACATTCAGTAATTTTAATTTCATCAGAAATATTAAGCAGACCTTTGATTTCAGAAGAAACAGCAGGTCCAAATCTCCAATGTGATTCCCGTCGATCAATCATGTTAAAAATCGATGGATGCAATCCTAGTTAATGCATATGATAGACAGATAGAGGAAAGATTGAAAATCCTCAATAATGTTTTAACGTCTGGGATGAAATTTATAGAAGAACTTTATTCTCACCGAAATTGAGGTCAAATTAATCCATTTTCCAGCTTCCCCTATTTGTACCGAAAAAATCCGGCTATCCGAAACGAAATTCACGTACACGCAAATTGTTTTTTTATTGTATTTCAAGCTGTTTTGACATAAATATTAGTAGGTAATCGTTAGAATAAGCAATTAAAAAAAAACACTAAAAATTCACTTCCAGGCTAAATAATATTTAATAAAATTTGACGTCACTAGTCATAGTACCCTCATCAGAAATCCATGGGTAAATCTATGAAAAGAATTACATAAGAAATTACATAAAAAGTAAAAGTGTTTTAAATCATAATTTTTTAACATCAAAATATAATGACTTACCATCAGGTAGAGCGGTGAAGTACAGTTAAAATAGTTATATATTTTTTTTTACAGAAAAGAAAAGGAGAGTTTCCTCCAAGAACAATGCAAATTCGATCTGACATCGTGGAAATTCGAAACATAAAGGTTTCGTAAATAAAAGAGTCAATTATATCGAAAAAATTGAGATTAGTATTTTGAAGAAAAAAAAAACATTTTCGGTGATTATTACATTGTGATGCAGAGTTTAGAATTTAAATCAAATTCATGATTTCTAGAAAAATATTTCAACCATCAACTTAGTTTTAAAGGCAATAAATAATATATAAATTTAATGCCTAAAAAGACAAGTTGTATTTTATGATTCAGGTCGTGGCTACGTGTATCTAAATTTCAGTTCGAATAGCCGCATTTTTTGGTACGAATAGGGGGAGCTGGAAAATGGGTTATTTGGACCGAAATTTCGGTGCGAATAGTCGGATTTTCGATACATGTAGACCCGATTCGGAATTTTAGCCCTCTTTTAGACCTCTAAATTGTAGGACATAATAGGACTTAGGAGGGCTTGTATAGGTCTTAATTTGCATTAGATTAAGCCCTCTCTAATCCTCCAAAATGGCACAAAAGTCTATTTTTCTCACTTTCAGGACTAAGAGAGGGCCTAATTTAAGAAAAATTTAGCCCTCTATAGGTCCTCCTAAGTCCTCTGTTTAGGCCCTGCTGTAGACCTCGAAATCTTCTAGATAAAAAGTGACATCACATGACCATTTACCGCTGGACAAACACATGGACAACAAAAGTTTAGGGATATATTTTATAATCTGATTATATTTTCATTAACAACAATATTGTTTTTTACCAAAATGTTTAGAATAAACTTTAGTACCCAGAGATTTGATTGATCACTTTCGAAATTCTTTTCATCAGTTCACTAATTGTTACAATTGTTTTTAATGGGTTTAAATTAAAAATTGTGTTAAAAAGCAATGCTGTTTCTCATGGAAATATAATCAGACTATAAAATTACCCCTATACTTTTGGTGGCAGCCTGTTTGTCCAGGAGTAAAAGGTCATCGTCTCGTGTGATGTTACATCTCACCTTAAAAGATTTCAAGCTCTGTACCTGAAAAACTATTCTAGATTATTATGTTCTAGGAAACATAAGGGCAATCGAAACAAAAGTTTTTGTCATTATAAATTATATTATTATAAACCAAAAAATTTGAAGTGTACAACTACACAAAGTACAATATGAGTGAAAAGTATACTTTAATCCTCGCAAATGAAATTTGAATATATAAATGCTCATCATAAAATTGGCGTTGTAAAGAATATTGCAAAATTCTATATAAAATGAATCAGATTTTGTTCAAAGCAAACTTTTTTATGTGCTTTCCGAACGCTGGCTTGTCAAAGGTGCCATTATTTATGGAATAAAAAATGAATTAGGTTGTAATTTTCAAATAATTTTAAAGCAGGACTTTTTTATTATTCCCATAAAAAACTCTTCAGAACCTACATCATTGCACATTACTATGTGATTCGCAATGATTAAAATCTCAAAACCAATTTCTAGTAGAATATATATATATAATTTTTTCTAACAAAAATGTGAAATTACTCAAATCTGCAGCTGAAAATAATTATCTTTGTACATTTTCCGAAAAATGCTACAAATTTCCATTTTCATTTTATGGTTCGAATACTGAAAATTCGGCTGATTAATAATATGCCATAAGTGTTTCCAGATAGAAAACAGAACAGAAGATATTAACGAATTTCGAATTTGTATTTACTTCTTTCATATTTCAGAGAAACCAACTTTATAGTTCTGCCTGATATACTATAACTGTTTTTATTATGCATATTACCAAATAAGTTGAATAAACTAATCGTAATAAATATGGAATTGATAGAATAATTAAATTATATACATACGAGAAAAGCACATAGGTCGTCAGGACGTAAGCGAATCAAAAGAGGGCCTCGCAGTCCAATGGGATTCAAAAGAGCATGTGGAGGGCTAAGCAGGACTAAAGGAGGCCTTAAATGGAATCATTCAGGGCCTAAAGTAGGGCCAAAATTTTGATTCGGGGAGTCCACACGTATCTATATACACTCGCCATCATTCAAATAAATTTATCGAATCCATTTTAAATCAGGCAGGTTCGAGACTTGAAGTCACAGAATCACTCGGGGACGAAATATATGTTGTTTTCTAGAGGTAACTAGGCTATAAGTATTTTTCCGATTTATGACAAAAAAACATTGCCTACGAAGTAATGCGTATTTAAATTTTGTGCTTTGTTTTTTACAAACAACGCTAGATATGAAAAAATATTAAGATAAATGTTTGCAAGTTTTAAAAAGTTACATAATAAATATCTCTTGTTTTTTGCGATATTTTGCATCGTCTATGAGAAAAATTCCAAAACCATATTTGTACCAGAAAAATTCTTTCGGCTAAAAGAATGCTTTAGCCCGCATGAAGCTTACAAGATGTCTTCTTTATGAAAGTAAAAATTCAACAAGAAATTTTGTTCGAAAATATAGGTTATAGAGGTTTAAAGAAATGTTTTGCAACAAAACACAAGATTGAGACACGCAAGACTTCGTAGAAATTTTTTTTCGCAAATCAGAATAATTAATATCGCCTAATTTTCTCTAAAAACAACATATTTTCTTTCTGAGCGCTTCGGCGACATCAATGTAGAAACTGCCTGATTTGAAATGGATTTGATCAAGTATATTTTTATTAAATATTTATTAGCATTTATTATTTTTTGCGTAAATAATAATAAATAAAAATTACGCATCAAATAATTGAGAATATACAAGTTACATTTTCAATATAAGCAAAATTGTATACTTACCCTGCCCACCGCACTTAATATAACAATCAAATTGCTAACTTATTTCGTCAAATTTAGGAAAACTGCTGTTTTATTGTATGTCAAGCTGCTTTTCCCATAAATATTAGCACGTTATCGTTAAAATAAGCAATTTTTAATTGAATTACGTGACGCGCCTGCGCATTCCCACTCTTTGCAGTAGTCGCGAAAATACTATTTGGCGTTGACAAGTAGTTTCTTTTCGTAATAATCAACATCATGCTTTTTCTTTAGAATAATATAAAACTTTTTTTTCTCCTAAAGCAGGTTCTGGATCTGGAAAAATTTGAAGAGCACATTTTCATTGTTAAGTGTCTAATAATATGCAAGGCTCCGAGAAAATTTGCTATTTATTTGATATATGTAACAACTAATGTACACTGTTGCTATATCGCCCAGCTCGCACTAACGTCACCGGGTTATATAGATACGGTTCATTCCGATTAGTCTATTATGGGAGAAACAATGGCACATTAATCAGAGCCAACACTGCAACAGTAGGGTACGGAAGAGCCAACTCGGTGTGTCTTCAAGTCGTACTATCAATGTTAGAACAACACGTGGAAATCCAGTCGGGCAACCCTTCACCCACCCAGAGGTGACACCGCGCCATATCTGTCTACGTTGCACTGCATAATTATTCACAGAGGTGTCACAGACGCGCAAGCTAGATAATGGTACCGGACTGGTCGAGATTCTATTGTTCAAGAACGAGTAGGGTGTTGAACAATCACTGAAGCTGTAGGGATGATGAAATCACGACTGTTGGCAATATGAGATGTGCTTAGCATGTACTTTAACTCTTGTGAATATAAAAAAATGAATAAAAAATATTAGCGTTCACGGACATTCTCATAGAATCAGTAATTTTCAATATTTTTGTTCGTTATATCCCCCATTTTTATGTTATCAACAATTTCAGAACTTCCAATTTTCCGTCCGAAGTATGCTGACGTTTGCAAAAACTTGCCGAAGAATAGAGCTAGTAATGAAACTCAAAATAAGATGGTATACCTCTAATGCTGTTCACACAACAACAAGCTATCGTCGTTACGTTTGAAAAACAGATTGGCTAAATGTTTATTCTGAATAATAATATTTAATATAAGAAATAAAAAGATATTTATTAAAGTAATAAAATTAATGATTTCCGGGAACCTTCATTTTAAGAATTTATTTTCTATGAGTTATCTATATTTCTATTGTCTTGAATTGTTTCAGAAAAGTTACAGGCATTCCTTTGCTTTGCGTATTTTATTTGATTTATTTTCAAACAAAATGTGCTATTGACTGAGCGCAATGCATATAATTTTACTTCCCACTTTCAACTCATATGTAAAAAAACACGTCAGTTGAATACATTTTTTCTTGTGATACTAAAAATTAGATAGCATTATACTGAAATAACTTCTGACAAAAAGGGTTTTTACTAACACTCCTATATCGAGAATAGTATGCAAGACTTGGATACCTGCGTTATGTGAATGTATAAAGAGAATCAAATGTCACTGTTCATAAGAAACTATTTCTTCTTTCCAGTTTGAACTACATGAAGGCTTAGGCATTATCACATCTATGGGTTTCAACTTTTCAAACTTTCCTTGGGCACCTTTATTTTCACACTGTACGCTGTATATGATAAACCAAGTAAAAATATTCTCATTAAGACCCCATCTGGATTCCGAATGAAGTTCCACTAAAGTGCGAAGTATGAGAAAAATCAGTACTAAAGTATTATTTTTCTTAGAATAGTTTCCAACTCCAAATAGGGACAAAAGTACTATTAAAGTTCCATTACACTTTTTTAATAAAGTTTTATAGGACTTATGAATCAATCGAGGACTTGCAAATAATGTTGAGTAGACTAAATACAAGCATGAAGAACATGGGCCTCAAAATTAACGTAAATAAAACAAAAATCATGGTGTTTGTGGAAAAAGGTGAGAAAACAATGTGCAACATTGTTCTGAATGGCGAGAGATTAGAACAAATTGATAAGTACGCATAATTGGGCAGCCTATTCACTAGCGACGGAAAGATATATGGGGAGTTCGATAGGCGCATAAATGAGGGTAAGAAGGTTATCGGCAGAGCAGGGTCCATTATAAGGAGTGAAAACATATTTAAAAAAAGCAAAAATGGCAATACATAATTCTATATTTGTACCGATGGTACTGTATGGTAGCGTGACATGGTCGTGTCAAGAAAAGGACAAGTGCAAAATTGTCGCGATTGACATTAATTTCCTATGCAAAATATGCGGGAGAACACTGATGGACACAGTGAGGAACGCAATAATCCTCAAAGAATGTGGTGCAAAAAAGACAATAGTGTATAAATTTAAAGTGAATGGTAGTATACCCAGAGACAGACCGGGGAAAGAATGGTGAGAATGTGTATATGAGACCTCAATCCGAAGAGACATAAGAAGCCATAGAAACACGAAAGGTTGCATGAAAAAATGCATGGACGTGAAGGAAGCTAGAGAAGTATGCCAGAATAGAAAAGTGTGGCGACAAATAGTTTATAAAAAGAGTGTCAGTTATGACTCCTGAAAGAAAAGACCTTGGATACTAGTGGGCCCGAATGGGGAACCTCACATAACAGCTTTGTAAGGCTCTTCACTTGGGGTGATCACCAGAAAGATTGATCAGCAACCTGGGTGGGAGCAGTTTTGCGGAACGAACGTGTCATTTAAATGATTAACACGAGAATTCTAGATCAATCTAAAAAATATATACCCCTTACATCACATTACTTCTCTCTTCACCGAGCGAGTCACGCCTACCCCGAACGGGAAAGGTCCTAATGGTATAATATAATAATATTAAAAACAAGTATACTGCAGGAATATACGTGGAACTAAAATACCAAAAACCTTTAAAATCATTTCTGCTTTAGCAGGACTATTTTGATCACAGAAGTATTACAAAATTAAAAATTAGAAAATCTGACGGGATTAATTTGATCTGCAAGAAACTAACTCAAGAATGTAACAGTCTTTTGTTTCTTTATTTTAATACAGATTTTCTTGATAAATGAATACCGTTGCAGCAAAAACAATACCTTCAGATTTACTTCAGCACTTAAAGCCCTGGGTCTAGCCGACCACTGCTTCAAATATTTTTCAAAATACACTTCCGACTGATAGTATGCGAAGACTAGCCGGGTTACCTACTAAAGATTAGCCGTCGAAACACGGTGCGGTAATTTATTTTAAATTTAGCATGCTCACAAAAGAAAATTATTAGTTTATGAATCCGTGAATAGTTTTCAGTTTTTGATGGCTCGCATTAAAAATAAATTCCTAAAGGTCACGCTTTGTAAAATATCAAATTAATAACTTTATTTTCCTGGCCCCTGCCTAAAGTTGAAGTTGAAGTAAAACATTCTTGAAAAGTCGGTATTCTATTTTTGTCTTTCTTACGTAATAATTCATAAATAGAAAACTATTTTTTTTCAAACAGTTGCGTGCGAAGTTTGATTTTTCGTGCTTGCGTGACAGACATGAAGTTCCCGATTCGCACACTAGAGCGCGAAGTAAGTCGGCCAGTTCTTCGCACACTACTGATAGCCGATCAAAAACAGAATTTATATTCAACTAAGGCTCTGATATAAAGTATATAACACCACGAGAAATCGTCAATGCGGCAAAAAACGTGTGTATAAATTTACTGCCGGAAAAACCCAAAAGGCAATATACTAAAATTTACAACGAGTTCAAGAAATTACGTAAAACAAAAAAAAAAACTTCGTTTTCGGAAGAAATTTTTCTGGTCTATTTTGATGAAGTCTCGTAGGAATTTCAGCCATGGACAAAAATTTTTATTATCCCTGCCTTTTTTTACTATTTATATGTTTATTATTATTCTTTTTCAAACTTCTTTTCGGGTTGAAAAGAACCCGGGTTTTCATCATGGCCACGAACTAAGTCAAGTGACTGATGAGATGAGGACGTAATTAGTTAATTTAATACGATGTTTGAAATCATTTGCGATTATATTGCAGGTACAAAATTAGGAGCATGGTGTAGTTTGCCGTTCGTCTTTTACCGCTGTTATGCTTACACAGCGGCCGCGAGTATTGGAGGTGACAACAGTCGCCTCTGGAAGTTTTCTCAGAGATTTCTTATTTATTATTACTGTTACTATTATCACTATCACTATTGTTACTATTGCTATTTATTTATACATTCGTATTCGTTTTTTTTTCTTCAATGGGAGGCCTCGCCCCGCTCCCTCAGACCACCCGGAACGCAATTACCTTTTTTGACTGCAATATAAATATAAATAAGGTTTCTATGTTAGAATTGACTTGTAGTTTTCAGTTTTAAATAGTATATGTTTCAAAAATGCAAGTTACATTCTATAAAAAGCAGGAAGACTTTAAAATTGATATTGCCAACAAGAACCGTCGCACAGTGCGGTGAATTAGAAAATTGGGCCGATTTTCAAAAAAAAAGAGGCTCTGTTTATTTGTTATTCAAGTTGCAAGATGCCAAAAAACTATAATTTTTTTTATATTTGAGCTGCCTGTTCTGTATCATTTACTGATATTACCTCCAGAAGGTGGAAAACTGATAGATTTACAATCGATTAGCAAATCCTGATAACTTAGATGAAGTTGCGGCAATCCATTCAATTGTTATAAGCAAATTTATGAAAAAAATCGATTTTTGCTGTACATTGAAGCCTGGAAGCTCTTTTCATCATGTTTTCCCCGCGAAGTCGAGTGAAATCAATACTTTATCAAAATCAAACACTGAATTATTGTTGGTTCTTTTATTATAAGCAAATATAATAAACAAATTTAATAAATAAGCGCCTTTGGATATATAAAATGCATTTTTTCTGCGAAATCATTAGTTTTGCCTTCGAAAATGAAAATTCCATGATAGAAATGCACAATTAACAATATTTACTATTATTATAAACAATACTGATTAACAAATGTATTACACAGTCACTTTTTGATAGAAAAAATCGATGTTTTTTGCATAATTGTTTATTTTATCCCTAAATTGAAATTTTGATGGAAGAAACTGACACTTGGCAAAAATTTTTATTGTTATTAACAATTCTGATCAACAAATGCATTTTATAGTCGCTTTCAAATGGGAAAAATCTCTTTCTTGCTGAAATGTTCATTAGATCATAAAAAATGAAACTCCTGCGAAATATACTGACATCCAACAACATTTTCCATTGTTATAAACAATCTTAATCAATCAATTCCTAAAATAATTCTTTTGTATAGAATAAATCTGTTTTTTGGGTTCAATAGTTAATGTTACCTTGAAATAAGGAACCGAATCGTTAAACGTCTACACTCAACATCTTTTCGCAATATTATAATCAATGAAGATGAAATAAATCATGAGGCTTACCTATTTTTGAACGAAAAATTCTGTTTTTCAGCAGCGTTGTGCATTCTTATCTTGATCATCTCCAATCAGCAGACCTGAGCTTGTGCGTCCATGGGACGAGGGACACTCTCCTTAAGGGTTCTGAAGTTGTTTATGTAGGAATCAGTCATGATCAACAACTTGTGACACAAATCTTCATTGGTTGCAATCCGACTAATGGCGCTAAGGTATTTGAAAATGCCCCATTGCCTATCGGCCAATTGACAGAAGAGTCCCAAACGGCGAATAATAATATTTGAAAGAGGATAAGGGAATTCAATACCTGTAAAATCAGCCGGATTGCAACCAATGAAGATTTGTGTCACAAGTTGTTGATCATGACTGATTTCTACATAAACAACTTCAGAACCCTTAAGGAGAGTTTCCCTCGTCCCGTGGATGCACAAGTTCAGGATCTGCTGTTTGGAGATGATTGAGACAAGAATGGACAACGCTGCTGAAAGCCAACATTTTTCGTCCAAAAATGGATAAGCTTCATGATTTCGTTCATCTTCATTGTTCATAATATTGCAAGAAGATGTTGAGTATAGGCGTTTTAAGATTCAGTTGCTTATTTCAAGGTAACACTGACTATTGAACCCAAAAAACAATCAATATTGTTTATAACAATCGAAAATGTTATTGGATGTCAGCATTTCATAGGAGTTTCATTATTTATGATCTAATAAACATTTAAGCAAGAAAGAGATTTTTCCTCTTTGAAAGCGACTATCAAATGCATTTATTGAATAGAATTGTTAATAATAATGAAAAATATTGTCAAATGTCAGTTTCTTCCATCAGAATTTTAATTTAGGTATAAAATGAACAATTATGGGGAAAATGGATTTTTTTTATCAAAGAGTGACCGTTCGATGCATTTGTTAATCTGTGTTGTTTATAACAATAATAAATATTTTTGATGTTCATTTCTGTCATCAACTTTTCATTTTTGAAGGCAAGAGTATTGATTTAACGGAAAAATACATTTTATATATCCAGAGGCACATATTTATTAAATTTGTTTATGAAATTTGTTTATCACAAACCAAAAAATAATGCTTCAGTGTTTGATTCTGATGAAATATTGATTTCACTCGATTTCGCGGGGAAAAACGTGATGAAAAGCGCTTCCAGGCTTCAATGTTCAGCAAAAATCTATATTATTCCTAAAGTTCTTTATAACAATTGAACGGATTGCCGAAACCTCATCTAAGTTATCAGGATTTATTAATCGATCGTAAATCTATTAGTTTTTCACCTTCAAAATGTAACATCAATGAATGATACAGAACAGGCATCTGGAATATGAAAAATTCTGGTTTTTTGGCATCTTGCAACTTGAATAACAGATAAACAGAGCCTTTTTTTGCAAAATCGGCCTTGGCAGACTCTTTAGAATTTAATTAGCTTTAATTAACCAAAAAAAATAAAGATGAATTCAGATAAAAATTATAGGCTCTGGATCATTTTGAACCCCAATTTTCTAATTCGCCGCACTGTGCGTCGACTAGCTTCGACTGGCAAAGTCACTTGTCCATGCTCGATTTCAGGTAGTAGTCAGGAGAATACTCAGAGCACATCCCCTCGCTTGAAGCATCAGAAAACCTAAAATGACAGAATTTTTACTGAAAGACCTTTTTGATACATTGTTCGCGGGCCCCTTTGTACAATTTCAAATTCATTTTCTAAAAAAGTTCAAAAATAGCCCTGCTGTAGAAAAATGTCCCCGGAACAAAATTAATAGTAAAGCTGCAATTTTTTTCTTCTTTATTCTTACACTTGCTCATAGGATTCGTATACCAAAAAGATCCTGCTAAAACAAAACAAATTTTGAAATTTTTAGTTTTCGCCCTTTCTCAGTAGTAGTTGTGATAATTCCATAAAAATTAAATGGTACTTTCTAGTATTTGAATTCAAAAAGTCCAGTCGAAACAAGTAATAATAATAATAGTTGGCGTTATCCGTTGCATGAATGAAATCTTAGCGATAACTTAACTGAGCACGAAAGTTTGTCTGGTACAGAGAAATGGGAAATGCAGGTGTTATAACTGCATAATGAGAAAAATGATTTCATAAACTACCTCCAGGCTACCGGCATGGTGGTGGCGTAAAGTTCTGATGTGTTTTGAGGACGAAACCTAACGATGACAGCCTTTTGTATTCTACCTGTAAGTGACTCAGCACATTGCTGGCATATGGGATACATGGGAATGATCCTAACTAGTAATAATTGCTAGTTAAGATCATTTTACTAGTCAGTATTAACGTGTATGATACAAAAAATGAAGGCTTGGCTTCGCCCTGCTGAGAGAAACGATAATCAATAAAACCATTTTAACAGAATCATCCAGGGACATTCATCGCAACGACTGCAAAAATCGCAATTAAAAAAATGTAAGGTGTATTCGAAAATTACGGGGAAGGGTTTGTGAGCATAATAATATATATCTTTCTAAAAAGCAATAATATAAATATAAATTTCAAAGAAATTTGTTGAAAAGTGACGATAAATATACTATTTGGACTTTGAACTTCAAACCACGATAACTCGGTCAAAAAAAAGAGATAGAGATTTGGAAAAATGTAGTTGGAAAATTGATGAAATTTCGCGTTTGATGAACCTTATTGTGGATATTTTTGACTTTTTTCGAAAGAATGCATCACGTGCGAAGTTTTATAAAAATTCAAGAATTTATCGAATTTTGTACCTCGAATTTAACTTGCGGTATTCAAGGCAGACACGCTAGGACATTTTAAATCATTTCTCAGGAACCCATTAGGATTTTATAAGTTTTATTATCTTAAATCAAAGATCAGATTTTCAAGATTGAGTGATGTGAATTTCAGATTTTTCATACAAACTTCTTAAGTCTTAGCACTAGTTGAATTTGAGGTAAAAAAAACCGAGAAATTCTTGGCGATCACCGCTCTGGCATGGCGCGGCCGACATAGGTGATCGCCGAATAAAACTTGCGAAGACACGTTTGCACATTATTAGTGATATCTCGCGAACTCACGAACATTTTTTATGTATCATTGGCTAAAATTGTAGACAAGAATTTCAGATTGCGTCGTGTAAATTTTAGATTTTTGCTGCTACATTTCTGGGTCGAGCGATGTGTTGAAGTCGAGGTACAAAATTCAAGAAATTCGTGAATTTTTTTTTAACTTCTCACGCAATATATCCTCTTCAAATAGTCCAAAAGATATGTACTAGACGTCATTCAACGAATAATAATTACTGAATATTTCTTTCTTATCAAAGTTAAAAAAGTTTGAATAATAAGTTTTTTTTTTCATTGTAGGACAAACCACCTTACAGTGGATAGGACAAAATTCAACTGCATTTAACTGCATCAGTTTCCAAAAATAAAAAAAGATTATCGTTGTTAAATGAAGCTTACATATTCAATTGAGTATTTTTATAGAAAAAAGATCACGAAACTAATCAATTAGCTGTATTAAACATTTTTATTATACCTTGTCAAGGGTGCGATTGTGACACCTTTGTCAATCAATGGATAATCGTTTTTGGTATTGCTTCTGGGCAAGACAGAATACTCAATCCTGGATATTCATAATTTGTCATTAGTATACTTACAATCAAAATCAGTCTATTGAGTGAATAATAGTTAAAACTATAATTATTTTACATAAATCAGAAAAGTTTAAATTATTGACATTTTTTTATCTCTGATATTCCGTGAGATTGGTAAGATTTGTACAAGATGTTTAATCTTTTTACCATTTAGCCTCACTTGCAATGACAGAAAAGAACAGAATTTTTACTGTACCTTAGTGCTAAAAATGATATCTTTTCCGAAAAACTCCTTCAAACACAATTAAAATTTATGCGCTTTCAAACAACCAATAATTTACACTATTTCCTCAGTTGATTATTTACAATAACTTTAATTCAAAAACTTTACGAATCAAAATAAGCAACCAGACACAACCTTTACCTTAAAACAACTGCGAGACGGTCGCAGAGCTGCCAATGTTGACAGTGACATTTTTCGCAATTTTGCGATTATCTACTGTTGGTTATCTACTGTTGGAATATGTAATGTCCAATAAAATGTCCTCAAATATTTATAAATATTAAAAAAAGAACGCTTTGTGTCAATAAAGATTGTTCATCAAACGTCTAGCTTCAATTCTAATGTATAAACATGACACAAAAAAGATTCATTAAGGTAAAAAGTATGAATAAAGAAGAGGCGACATTTTTTTCAGGGTGAAAATTAATTTTTTGCGCTCACACATTAAGTAGTCATAACATTTTAATGAAATTTCGCCAGAAAATATAATATCCTTGATGAAATTTTATACTAAAAAAAATAATGAACATTTCTTGTCAGTTTTCCACTTAATTAAGATTATCTACTGTAGGGTGGTTTCCCCTACACTACAATCGCAAATTGTGGGTACGACTAGCGTGAATACTAGCGCGTATAGAGAAATTAAATATTTTGCTTTCGTTTTTTTAGGGCTAAAAAGTTTCGGGTAGGTGCCAAAATAACTCCCAAAAAAGATGAGTTCTAAAAAAAGGTCTTCAGTTCGCGCAAAGTCATTATATGTCGAAATAGGGAGTTATAGTAGATTTCTTATCGCCAAAAAGCTCAGAAATGGTTATTTTTGACGCGAATAAACCGTAAAAAATGCATATTGTTTCCACATTTATACCTGCTTAGTATGGAACCAATGGCAAAATGGCATGTGTTCGTGAGTTCATGTTAAAGTGACCGACAATAGTAAAATTCACCAAATATTAGATATTTTCAACTAAAACAAGCTCAAAATGACTATTTCTGATCTGGACAAGCAGTAAATAATGCATATTGTATCCAAGTATATACCTGCTTAGTATATGCTCAATGGAAAAATATCCCGAGTTCGCGCTTTCATGTTAAAGTGACAGATAATCGTAAAATTCACAAAATATTATACAGTACTCTTTCCGAGTAAGACCACTCCGAATAGTTCCATGCCCCTACATCTCGCTCGAATGCTTCCCCCTCCAGCACACCGTCCCGTTCCACGTGAGATATGGAATAACTCCTTCTGAGTAATACCGCGAGCATCAAATTCACGTGAATGATTCCAAATATAAACATAGATAAACCTACTTACCAATTTATTATTCTTAAAATTGTTTCTAACAAACATTAAACAAGTTTTCTGTTGTTCATGCAAAAAACGGGGAATTCTGGCTGTACATAAAAGCGTACAACAATATTGGAATAGAAAGCAGTTTTAGCGTTCTTGGGGATGAAAACATAATTTAT
>JAABKJ010002667.1:0-27426 GCA_011634705.1 Andricus grossulariae
AATATCTATACCTTAAACCTATATACCTATCTACCCTTCACCTATATACCCATCCACACATCACTACTTTACCACCGGGCAATTCACGCCTACCCCGAAAGGGAAACGGCTTAATGATATAATAATAATAATAATAATGCGGGATTGCAAGTGGATTGCTCGAATTATAACTGGATTACTTTAAATTACAAGTGGATTATGTCGGAGTACTGGGAGTACTCTAAATTATCTGAACTATGGATGTAATGAGAGCCAAGGAATGTTTTTTGTTGATTTAAAAAGTTTTCTTTGAATAAAAAAAAGAATCTTTTTTCTGCGTGTTTCTCCATTTCTCAGCTCCCCTTTAGCCATTGATCTTGTTATTTCGGCTTTCAAGTCAGACACTATAATAATCAGCTGTTTCACTTGCTCTGCATTTACTTGAAAGTTGGTGCAATGCACAGACAAAATAAAAGATTGGATCTTCCGCAGACCGAAAACATTCAATTAAATTCAGGTTATTAAGTGAAGTTCGCCGTCAAGATTTCAGTGTTCTTTATTGTAAGGGAAAATAACTATAAACAAATTATATAATGTTATAAAATTACTTTAACCTTGTGGAATCCTGGAACTTATGTAATCAGAAGATGTTTTTTGCATGGGGTAAAAAAGTTATGATAGAATCTTGAGATTCTTTTTTTTATTCGTACTAGAAAACGAGCGTGCGCGATAGGCGATTATGGTGTATTTTTCGTTCTGCGTAAATTAAATTAAATTAAATTAATTCTAAATTAAAATATAAAATTAAAATATAAAATTGATATTTATACAAAATTTTTGTATTTCATAGTATCTATTATCTAACATAATAGAAAAGAAAATGAAGGACAATGTTTTTTATAATTGACCAAAAGTGATTTCTTAAATTCCGAATTATTGTATTTAATATTTTTGTACAATATGGAGTAACGACCGGAATAGTGAGCCATCATGTAAAATGAGTATTCAAATAAATAATTATTTAAAATATTTCTTCCTTTACGCTGTAGACAATTACCTGTTGCATTTTTATTCAAAAATACCATTTTCCGGCGAAACATACTAACATAACCTATTAATTTTCAAATTACTGACATACATACAAAAATGGATTAAGTTGCTAAATCTTCTTTTGAATATTTTTTGTTTAATTTTTCTAACATTCTAAATCTTTTTCAGAATCTATAACAATTTCCGTTATAAAATGCCAATAAAAGAAAATTTGAAACAAATGGTGAATTTAATGACTGAATGATAGTCTAAAAAACCTTATGATTTTTTTCATTAAAAATATCAAATTTCGACGAAAAACACAAAAATTGTCCAAAATTGTAAAACAATTCTAAACCTTCATCAAATTACAATGATTCTTAAATGAAAATAAAAATTTTCGATGTAAAATTCCAACCTATCCTAAAAATAGTTCAAAAATTATGAATCTTCTTCAAAATCTAATGATTTTTTAATACAATTTTCAATTTCTAACAAAAAACACTAACAAAATGCGACATCCTTCAAGTTTGTAAATTTTATTATTTTAAACTAAAAATCATTGGATGATTTTTTGTTTCAAAATACAAGTTTCCGATGTAAAACGCCAATATAACCTACAATTGTTAAAAAGTTGTTAAACTTCTTTTAACTATAATTTTTTTATTAAAAATACCTATTTCCGACGAAAAACACTAACATAATCCAAAATTGTTCTAAGCTTATAAATCATGTTCAAATTGTAATGATTTTTGTTTGGAAATGCCAATTTTAGTAAAATCAAACATAACCTAAAATAATTAAAATTATGAATCTTCTTTGAAATCTGATGATTTTCTATAATAAATTTTAATATTTAATGAAAAACAATAACGAAATCGAAAATTGTTCAAGTTTGTAAATTTTATTATTTTAAACAAAAGTCATTGGATTTAAATCTAATGATTTATTATTCCAAAACACCCGTCTGCGATGTGAAACGCCAACGTAACCAAAAATTGTAAAAAGGTTGTAAATCTTCTTTAAGCTATAATTATTTTATTAAAAATACCAATTTCCGACGAAAAACACTAACATGATCCAAAATTGTTTCAAGATGATAAATCTTTTTCAAATTATAATGATTTTTGTTTGGAAATGCCAATTTTTTATGTGAAATTCTAACGTAACCTAAAATAGTTCAAAAATTAATAACCTTCTTGGAAATCTAATGATTTATATATACAAATTTCCATTTCCAACGAAAAACACATAACAAATTTTTTTTCAGAATTGTATATCTTCGAAATCTAATGATTTTCGTTTTAAAAAACTGATTTCCTGTGAAAAATGTTAATCTATCCTGAAACTGTACGAAAATTGTAAATCTTGTTCAAACTATTATGATTTTCATTTTAAAATACCAATTTTCAGTGTAAAAGAACAATATATCAAAAAATTGTTAAAATTTGTGCATCTTCTTTGGAATATTTTTTTTTAATGAAAATATTAGTGAATAGTTATGAATTGTTACAAACAAACCAACAAAATTTTTATAAGATTCTAAATCTTGTTCGAATTATAATGATTCTTATTTTGAAATAACACTTTTTGATGTAAAAGGGTAACATAGCCTAAAATTGTTAAAATAGATATAATAAATATAATACAAAATGGTCCGAATATTTTCAATCTTGTTCAAATTATAATGATTTTTGTTTTAATATACCAATTTTTAGAAGTGAAGCACTAGCTTAACATAAAATTGTTTAAAAACTATGAAACATTAAAATCAAACCGTTCTTGTTTAAGAAAGGTAAATTGTCGTAAATTTTCTAATTTTTTAAATATTTAAATTTCTTGAAATACCCAATTCTCAACAAACAAACAACATAATTTCCAACGAAAAGCATCAACATAAAACGTGTATAATATTTACAATGATTTATCAGATAATTCGAGATTTTTAACTTAGCCACCCAAGATTGTTTAAAAAGCTCAAATATTTCTCAATTCGCATAAGGTATCATGTGTTTTTTATTATTAAAAGGGATCATTTGTATATTTTATTTCAAACATTTTGAATACAAAATAACTTCAAGTAATGAAAAGTCAATTAGATTTTGGAGGACATTGATTGCGAAATTTTCGAGACATATCATTACCCCAGTTTTCTTAGATATGCTTCAATATTGTTAATATTTTTAATAATTTTGTTGTGGAAAATATTAAGAATGAAATTTTTTCTGATCATTTATCATAAAAATTCTTCGGTAATAGATTAGTTTCTCTTGAACAAAAACACAAAGTGTGTGGTCCACAAAAAATTCATGAAATATGTGACTTTGAATTTTTAAAACATTGCATTTCCGTTTTATCTTATTTCAACCTTATTTTTAAAATTAATAGCATTTTATTTTTTCTGTAATTTAATAGAGCGTAAATCTGGTCCCCTTAAATTATTCAGCCCAATTATTATTATTATATGACTTTCTTTTCGATCGAGAATTCTATATTCCTTATAGTGAGAAAGACATTTTTTAACACGTTGAAATATTAACCAAATTTTGAAAATTATTTTGAAAACCAAGTTGTTCAAGGTTGCAATTTCAATAAATATGCATGAAAAATGTCATCGTTTATATATATACGTATGATGTATTTTGATTGTTCCATATTTCTATCTTTCTCCTATGCTGTCCTCACTTATACTTTTCCTTTTTCTGACAAGTGAGAGTGACTCCTGAATCGTATTTCCATTAAATCTGTCTTGTCGTTTATAAAATTTTTAATTCAGATTCGTTTATTTTGACGGCGAAGTCGCTCCTTTTATTGAAAGACAATTTAAATTTAAATTTTTTAATAACCTCTTCCGTATGCTAACATCATTTCCCATCGAGTAGATTCATTTGTTGATAAAATTATTATTTTTCAGACACAACTGTTAATTAGACTATTTTCTTGTTTTCATTTTAAGAACATAGAATCAATCATTTGAAATTTGAAACTTATTAGATTTACTGCTTGATAAAATAATAAAATCACTATATTCATAGGTATAAAGAGGTCAGAATTTATCATTCATAAGATGAAATGATTAATAAAACTTTGCAACAAATGTGGGATGTAGTTTTTATCAATATTCATAGGTATCTGAATTTTGTACAGATTTTTATCCTTACAAGGTTTCTGAGTAAAATTATAAATTTGCGGAAGTTTCCGATAAAATTTTAGTAATGCTATTTCATTAAAATAATCATTTTAAAATGTGATATATTTCGTTAAAATTTAGTTAAATCAACAAAATGTTGGTTGTTTCAACTATAGAATATGATTATTATATGAAAAACAATATATTTGGTAAACCCAACTAAATTTTGTGGTTGTAACGAAATCTTTTCGTAGATTGAGTATTTAGTTGAATTAACAAAAAGATTTTGTTGGGTCATTCAAATATTTTGTTTTCCATATAATAACCATATTCTATGGTTGAAACAACAAAACTTTTGTTGATTTAAAAAAATCGTTTTCTGATTGTAGTGTAGGGTGATAAAAAAAGGATTTTTAAATCTTAACACACACACTACCCTAACTTGTACCGTTTTAGTCAAAAAATTTTTTAATAGTTTTGTATTTTCGATATTTTGAAAATGCATGTATTAAATTTGTAAACTCACAAAATTATGCCCTTTCGTGTTCGTATAATTGCTAATAATTTAATGAAAATTTTTTAACTCATTTTCAAGAAAACAAATCATTTTTTCTTTTTTTTAGATTTATTTACGATAAGTAACTTTTTTTACACCTCGTGTGTAAAATTCTTATAAAAAATGCGAAACAAGTAAAATAAAATAATTATTATAGTCCTCAAAAATAAGATCAATTGTTTAAATTAAATTATGTACAATGATGGTCATGTAGAAGGTGAGAATTCTATAGGTAAGAAAATTAAATGAATGCACTTTCAAGAAATACAAAATATAACCAAAAAAAATCAATAACAATCAGAACTCAACCATGAAACTACTAAATCATATCCAATTTCTTAAAATCTGTTGACTAAAAATGCTAGTGTGTGCGCTAATATTAAAAAATAATTTTTTTCCTTATAAAATGAGTCACCCTAATGTTAAATGTGTGAAAAATTATAAGAATTCTAAAATAAATTGACGCTGCATTGTCACTGTTCACCATTGAAGAATTTTTAAATAAAAATCTATAAAATTTAATTATTCAAAATTTTAATTTTTTAAAACTGAACTATTTCAAAAAAGAATTCACGATTTCATCATTTTCTAAAAAAAAAAATCTTAGAAATTAAAGGATTTTCCGATGTAAGCCTTCAAAATTGAACTTCATATTGAAAAAAAAAACGTTCAAATTTATATCATTTTAAACTGAAAACATTCAAAATAATAAATCTTCAATTATAAAACCTAAAAATTGAACTATTAGAAAAAACGTTTAAAATCGCATACCTTTAAAATATAAATCTTGAAAATTGAATACTTTTTTTCTATATATATTCAAAAGTCAAGCATTTTCAATCGTGAGTATTCAAAATTGTAGAACTTTCAACTGTACATTCTTTTTAATTGAAGAGTTTTTAATTTGTGAAATCGACAATTAAAAATTGAGCAAGTTTTCAGTTTTACAATTTAAATTTCTGCAATTTTGATGGATCAAAATTTACATTTCTTCAAGTTGGAAGAGTTAGCATAGAAACCTTAAATTTTGATCTTCAAAATTCCAAATTAAAGTTTTGTTCTAAAAAATCGTTGATATTTGAAGAATTTTTAATGACAACTCATAAAAATTAAAGAACTTTTCATTTTAAAATTTTAAATTGAACTACATATTCCACACAAACATGCAAAAGTACATAACTTTGAAATATAAATCTTGAAAATTGAATCAGTTTCAGTTCAATGTTTTTAAAATTCAAGAATTTTCAACCGTAACTTTCAAAATGGTAGATCTTTGAATTTTTTATATTTAAAATTAAAGTTTTTAATTTTTTTCAATTTTAAATTGAAAATTCCGTAATTCTGATAATTTACAATTTAAATTGTAATATATACAAAATTATCCCCTTTTATGTATATTACCAACATCTGAAATTTTTAAAATTAAATTATTGCAATGGTGTTAATGTAAAAAAGGAGAATTCTATTGTTATAGAAAATAAATAAATGGATTTTTAACATATTGTGAAAATATAAACAACGAAAAAGCCTGATAAAATGTATCAACCTAATATACACTTATAGTTTAAATATAAAGTTAGCAGGTTCATCTCAACGGCAAACTTTAAGTAAAACCCAGACAAAATATTCACAGTTGAAGGAGAAGAATTTACATATTACATAGATACATATTTACATAAAAACTCCCTAAAGAAGGCTTTGTTGAGAAGTATTTCACGCAAAAAAAATACTTATGAAATTCCGTAAATAAATTATTTCAAGGGTAACTTCATATCAGATACATATATTATTAAGGATGTACACTACGTACAATCAATCTCAAAAGTCGTTAATCTTTAAAATGATTTACAAAATCGACCAAAATAGATCTATTATTAATTTCTGCAAATCTTTACGGAGGCTTCTGGCGTACTTCAAAAAAATAATTCAGGTTGAGTTGTTTATTCAACAATAGTTATTTAGAGTTTTAGTTTTTGCTTTCTCTGCAGGGAAGCGTTACAATTATTTTTCAATCCTAATGGTCAAGGCCTCATTTTATTCTTTGAAGGATTCTCTACAATTCTATTTGGGTGGTGTTTATTAGAATTGGAACTATTATTGTTTATGAAAATAATAATTGTATGACTTATAAATTAATTTTGTAAATAAAACCTATCTGACTAGAATTGTAGAGAAACCTTCAAAGAATAAAATGACGCTTCGATCATTAGGATTAATTAAGCCAAACCTCTGAATATCTACTGTTAAATAAACAATTTTAACCTGATTTAAAAAATTTTTTTATTTGAAGTACGCTTAGAAACTTCCGTCAAGATTTGCAGAAATCAATAATAGATTTTTTGTTGATTTTATAAATAATTTTTAAGATAGGCGACTTTTGACATTGATTGTACGTAGTGTACCTTCTTAAATGTGTAACTGAAGATTCTTACCACCTTGAACCAGCATCTTTTTTTTTGTAAAAGTGTTTCTTGCTTTCATTTTTAGTATTTTAATTTTAACAAAAGTCTTAAATTAGAATTTCCCTCATTTCTGATTTACAGTTATGTTCAAGTAATTTAAAAAGACAGATAACTATGATAAGATAAATAATACCATTTTAAATTATTTTGTTAATTAATAATAATAATCGACAGGTGTTCGATGCTTTTTTTTATTCCTGTTCTATGTATTTTTTTTCATTATTCGAAGGATATAAAGTTTAGAAATACATAAGCATAAGATAAAATAATTTTGAATTGATAATACATGAAATTCGTTGGGATTAATTTCAAATATTTAAAATTGTACAAAAAAATGAAAGTAATAATTGGAAACTAACAATGTTTTTGAATTCAATATGTTTGACACTCTTCAACTTTTCTTATCAGTTAATAAGTTTTTAATTTTTATTCACTAAAATACTTGGAATAAAGAAGAAGCCTCTAAGCACTTATGACTTCTAATATTAGTTTCAGTAAAAATAATTAAATTTCTAAACTTTATTACGATTGAAATTTTTCAATTTTAATCATAAGTGAAGTCTTTAACCTTCTTAGTTTATCATATAAAAATTCATAATGGTTTCAAATATCATAAAAGTTGGATGGCTTTCCCTTTTTTTAAATCTTTGAAAACTGTAAGTTTAAAATAATTAAAAACGGGAATCGTTTGAAACTCATGAATATTAAATTCAATGCATATATCGAAATCTTTGAAATGGTTCAGTTTCATTTTTAAATCTTTTAAAATTATATCGTTCGAAGATAATTATGATTTATAGTGGAGAAACAAATTGAAACCAATGATTAGTTAAATAATTACATTTAACCTAAAATGTCCTCAATTACTGGAATAAATGTTTGAAATTAAACAATTTTAAATTGAAAACTGTAAATAACTGAATAAATCCCAATTCAAAGTCTTCGATATCAAATAACCTGTAAATGAGGAATACTTAAAATTGTACACTTCCAAAGTCTTCGAGGCTATAAAAATAGAGAAATTTCCATTTTTAGGCTTAGCAATTTGAATAATTTCACTACCTAGCATTTAAAGCTAAAAATTAATTAATTTTACAACTCAAACATGGATTATTTTCAAATTTAGAGCGTTTTGAATTAACAAATTTGGAACTTAAATTGTTAAAAAATGGTGCAATATTAAATCTAAAGCCTTTCAAATTAAAAATTCACAGCTTTTAAAACTTAAAATACAAATTCTTCATTTTTTTTCAAATTAGGAGTTTTATATTTAGAGCAATGAAATTTGGCAGATTCTCTGATTTCCAGAAAATAACTGAATTTCTCGAATTCTCTAAAATCCTTGATTTCTCTGAATTCCCTGAAATCCTCGAATATTATTATTATATTCGAATATATTATATATATATATAATATTGCTGGAATATTCTGAATTCCTGAAGTTCCTTGAATTCGTTAAACGCTTTAAAATACCTGAAATTCTCTGAATCCTAAACTTGTCTGAATTACTGAAAATCTCTAAAATCCTTGATTTCTCTAAATTCTGGAATATTCTGAATTCCCCGAATGTTCTGAAATCCCTGAAGTTACCTGCATTCCTTGAAATCCTTTAATGACCTGAATTCCTTGAATATTTTAAATTCCTTGCATTCTCCTAATGCGTGAAAACCCCTGAATTCCCGAAATGATCTGAAATCCTTAACTTCACTGAATTCCGTCAATTCTATGGATTCCTTACATATTCTGAATTCTTTGAAACCCTTGAATATCTAGTATTGCTTTAATTCTCTGAATTCCCTGAATTCTTTAAATATTGCGAATTCCTGAAATTCCTTCAATTCTCTAAATCTCATGAATTCCTCAAATATTCTGAATTATCTAAATTCCTTGAATTTCCTACATGCTCTCAAATTCTTTGAATTCCCTTCAATCATTTAACATCCTGAATTCCTTGAATATCCTGAATTTCTTGAAAATTCTGAATTCCAAGAATTCTGTGGAATTCTCTCATATTCTGAATTCCCTGAATTCGTTAAATATTCTAAATTCCTTAAATAATTTAAATTTCTGTAATTCATCTGCATTCTTTGACTTATTTTGAATTCCACGGGATTCAGGGAGTTCTAAGAATTTAAGAAATTCAACGAATTCAAGGAATTCAGACAATTTTGATGAATTCAGATATATCTGAGAATTCGGAAGAATTCAGTTGATTTCGTTAGAAAAAAAATTAATTTTAATTTAAAAACTGAAAACTCAATATTTTTAAAGGAGCTTCTCAATTTTCCAAGTCCCTTTCCATATTAATATGTAATATTATATATATTAAATTATTCGCGCTCGATCAATGTACATCCCCCACATGTTTGCATGGGACTTTTAAAATTAGAGGTCAAACAATCGACAACTGAAATTTAGTGATTGTGAATTCTCTTTCGTTAAAGCTCCTTCGGCTTTAACGAACATATTCTCATCACGTGTCTCGTGAGAAAAAAAGTTGAAATCAAATTTTAAGATCTAATTTGAAAGCAATTTTGTTACTAAACATTTTATTGTACCTTGTGTATTTTTTCCAGGAATTTAATTTCTTTATTTTTGTTTTCTATAGCTTGTCTCGTTTGCCTAGAAATTTTATTTTTTTATTGTTAATGTTGTTTTTTACCAATAAAACAGAAACTACGCGTCAAATCAAAAAGTGATGTGTAATAAATTTGGTAGATCTTTTTCAGGTGCCTAATTTTGGTCGAATCATCTGTTTTCGCATTTTTCATAGTTCGACCGCAAAATGGAATATTTTTCATCATGTTTCGTGGGGTCAAAATTTGAATTTTCGATTTTTCGAAAAAATTCAGAAAGTTTTTATGATAATCTTGTAGGGCTTCCAAAAAGCAACATTTTTCTTTCCTTCACTTTTTTTCATATCGTGCATTGTTTGGCTTAAAATTTTCATTTTCGTTGTCTTTTAATTTTGAAGATGCTATAGTTATAATAATTTTCTTTGTATCGAAAAAAGTTTATGAGATAAATTGTTCAAGTTTCCGAGAACTACGAATAGTTCTGCATACAATTTTTAAGTCATGAAAAATAATATTTTACAAAATTTTGAAAATACTCTAATTTTTTAAATTTTAATCAAAAATAGCTGGCTAACGAACCCGTCCTTACTTTTTAGGCCTTAAAGTAATATGCCAAAGCTCAATCCAATCTAATCATTTTTTCGAAAGTTATCATGCCTACATCCTAATACTATTATAGACAGACACATTCGTAAAAATAATTTTTTCTGACGTGAAGATTTGATGAAAACTGCCTAAGTCGAATTTTACATAAAACCAATACCTTCTGAGAGAATGGATAAATTTTAATTGTTGATGCATTTTTAATTTTAAAAATTTAATCAAAAATGGGAATGTAAAAATTAAGACATTTTGCTTGAAAAACAAACCATGCCTCTCAAATCATTTTTTGTTTTCATTACAACTATATAATTTGAAAAACAATAACCTTTTTTATATTTGTATATTAGTATTTGGCAATGAAATGTTTACTGCGCGCTGCAGGGCGCATATAATGTTGCTAGTGTTTTCATAATTAATGATACACCCTAAAATAGAAAACGGGCTGGCCCACATAATTAAGTAATATGCAGTATATCATCAAAATTAATTCTACTATTACTTAATAGAACTATAAGTCAATCCTACAAATCAAAATATGCTTTAATTAGCTATCCGTAATTAACCCAGTCCGATATAATTTTGTCCTTGGATCTAAAATCAGATTCATAATTCACAAGCTTACAAAATTCTTTTTTAAATAATCATTCAGCAAGAAAAGTTGGAATGCATATCTTATTTTAGAAAATACCATAAATTTGCATGCATCTAGATTTGTGCAAAATCATCCTAATTTATGTATGAAGTGAATAACGTGATTAATTATGCGGAAGTTTGGATGCGTTTGGACTAGACGCATTTTTTTTCGCGTTCATCACTTCACTTTCGTTCAGAAAAAACCTTCGAGGTTCTTAAGAATCTTGAACGAAGAATTGGAGATGCAGAATAGCCGGCCATCAATTTTCGCAAAACGGGTTTTAGTTCGGGACACAGGCACAGAACGATAATGAAGGTCTGATTTAAAATTCAAAGAGGGCTGATAGTTATAGTTCAGAGTATCTATTTTATCACTATACTTTGGCTTTTTCGTAAGTTTTATGGTTTATATTTTCCATGGCTTTTTTAAAAATGTTTATTATTAACTGGTCCTGGTTTTGAACTAAAGTACTTTTCAAATACTTTTATTCGGTCTCAGGGTATTAAAAGAAAGATTTTTGAATAACGATGGGAAAAAATTGCAAAATGTCAACTATATGTAATTGTTGAGAATTTTTATATTTCTAACTAAGAATTTAAAATACATTTGTGTTTGAAAGTCTCTGGATTTTTATTTCCTAACACTTAAAATATAAGCAATTTTTGAAAATACATTACTAAACAAAATTTAAAATATTAGGTTCACTGTGTTTTTGAAACAATAATAATACTAATAATAATCGACAAGTGTTCGGGGCTAATACATTCTGTTCGCAGCATGAAGTTGGTTGGTAGTCATGATTTTGTTTTCAAATTATTTTGCTCTGAGATTCAATAATATATGAAAGAATTAAAAATATTGGTACAACTCACCAATTTTAATAATGGAAATGTAGATAGTATTTGTAATATTTGATCAACTTTAGACTGACGCAACAGTCATGTCACTCATAAAATTATGAATAATTTCTAATTTGCGTCGGTAATTTGTTGTAGGAAAGAATTTAAATTTTATAAGTAAATTGTAAAAATTAGTGTTTTAAATTAAAAAATAATTCTACAAATTTATACATTTAGTGAGTTCTTTGAATTTACTTTAAAATCCATTTTCTCATAAAATTAAGAAAAGGTTACAAATTTGCTGCGTCGATAATTTTTTTTTCGCTAATAATTTAAATTTAATGTTATACTAGAAAAATTGAAGCACTTTAAATATAATATTTCAAATATAATTATTCAAGATTCACATTGGATGCCTTGATATTTGATCTTTTTAAAATGAAAACGTACAAAATAAAAAATGAATAATGTTCATTCGTTCGCAACATGAAGTTGGTTTGCAGATATGCTTTAATTTTTTTATCCTGTTTTGTTCAATTGGTTTCTTTTATTATTTAAACTCTAAAACCACACAAGCGTAGAAGTAAACAATGTTCAATGTATAACATATGAAAATCTCTGGTATTAATTTCAAAAATCTTTCAAATTTTACAAAAAGATTAAATTAGTAATTGGAAACTAATGTTTTCGAGAAAAAATATATTTGACCCTTTACTTAATATGTTTCTTCAATTTTCTTGTTCAGATAATGAATTTTTCATTTTTTCGTTACTCAAATTGGAATAAAGAAGAAGCCTTCAATATTTTTGACTTCTGACATTAGTTTCCGTAAGAATAATGCAATTACTTAAATCTATTACAATAACCATTTTTCTAATTTCAAGCATGAGTGGAGTCTTTAACCCTGTTAGTTTTTGAATGATTTCAAACATGATAACATTTTTATCACTTTCTCATTTTCAAATCCTTGAAAATTGTGAATTACATTTTTTTTTATCATGTTGATCAGCTTTCAGCTCGAAAATTTCAACATCAATATTATTTCAAACTGGAATCGTTTAAAATTAGACAATCTTGAATTGAAAGCATATATCGAAACATTGAATATGGTTTGGTTTAATTTTCAAATTTTTCCAAATTGTATCGTTCACGAATAATTATATTTTATAGTTGAAAAATAATTTGAACCAATGATTAGTGAAATAATTCATTTTAACCTGAAATGTTCACAATGCTTGAATAAACGTTAGCAATTAGACAATTTAAAATAAAAGACTGTTAATAAATTAATAAATTTGAATTCAAAGTCTTCGATATTAAACTATATTATTGATTAATATATATGATATTTCATTATTCTTTAATACTAATATTGAACGATATTAATTTTATAAAAATTAAGCAATTTTACAAACTGAAAATGAATCATTTTCAAATTCAAAGCATTTAACATTGAATTTTTTTTACTTGAATTGCTCAAAAATCGTAGAGTATCAAGTTTGTATGTAGCTTTTAAAGTAAAAAATTAATAGCTTTCATGAATAGAATAATAAATAGTATTTATTTTTTTTCGAAATCAAGAGTTTTATGTTTGGAAAAATGAAAAGTTGGAAGATTCCCCGAAATCCTGCAAATCTCTCAATTCCTTGAATTCCCTCAAATCCTTGATTCTTCTGAATTCCCTGAAATCCTTAAATATTTTAAATTTTGTGAATTTTTGGAATAATCCGAATTCCTGAAATTCCTTGAATTCCCTAAGGGCTCTGAAATCCTTCAATTCTGTAAGTTCCTTACATCTCTAAATTCCTTAAATTCTGTAAAAACCTTGATTTCTCCGTATTCTCAGAATTCCTTGAATATTCTGAATTCCTTGTATTCACTGAATTCTCTGATATCCTAGAATATTCGGAGTTCTCTGAATTCCCTGAATATTCTAAATTCCTGAAATTCCAGGAATTCTCTAAATACCCTAAATTCTTCCAAGTCTTCTTAATTCTTTGAATTCCCTGAATTCATAGAAATTCTTTAATTCTTCTAAATTACTCTGAATTCTTTGAATTTTTTGAAGTCCTTGGAATTCATGGAGTTCTCAACATTTTCGAAATTCAAGGAATTCAGATAATTAAAAAAAAAAATGTGATAAATCTAGATATACCTGAGAATTCGGAGTAATTAAGAAGATTTCATGGAAGTTAAAAGAAATCAAAGGGATTGGAAAGAGTTTGAAAACGTTTCAATATTAAAAATTTGCTTGAAAAATGAAACCATTCCTCTTAAAATATTTTTTGAAGTGTTTAAACTGTAAAATTTTTTTATTGGATTCATAGTAATCTTGTTTTATATTTGTAAATTAGTAATTGGCAATTTTAAATTAGGTAAAATTGTGAAAAAGGCACCATTTTTTGAATGGAATCGAAAGGAATTGAACTTGCATCATTTTTAAATAAAAGAATTTAAAATTCAATCATTTTAAAATGAAAGTCTTCTAAATTGAAAACTTCCGGACTAAAATTTTGAAAATTGGATAATTTTGTTAGAAAAGAGTTGAAAATTTATCATTTCTATTTTAAAGAGTTGAAACGTTTTTCAACTTCTGACACTTTGAACTTCAAATTATTCAATTTTAGATGCTTTTATTATAAAAAGGTACAAGCTCAATTCCTCTTTATTCAATTCGAAATATTGTCCTTTTTTAAAATGTTGCCTAATCTAAAATTATTTGATTCGGAACGTTTCCCATTTTAAATCTTTCAATATGTATATATTTTTTTATTTCAAAAATAGAACAATTTCAAAACGTTAAAAATTGAATAATTTTATTTTAAAAATTTGAAAATTAGATCATTCAAAATTGAGAGGAGTTAAAATGTTATTATTTATAATAAAAAGCGTTCAAAATTGAATAATTTTTAATGGAAAACTATTAATTTTAAATATTTTTAAATTCGAAGCGATTAAAATTTGAAATTGAAAACATGATTGCAAACTAAATTCAATGTTTCAAAATCAAAGAATTTCAAATTCTAGAATTTGAAATTCTTATTGCAAAACAGAAATTACAATTTAACATTAAAATTGACGAGACACATTTTTCTAAGATTAAAAAATAAATTAACAGTCATTTACACCGTTCAAAGATTTAAAAAAATTTAATTGTAAGCCTTAAAAATAAAATTATTATTTTAAAACACATGTTTATTGTAATGCTAAAAAAGTTTTCACTCACTAAGAATAGTAATATTAAAACTTTTTTACACTCAAACCCTTAAAAGTTTCAAATTATTTTGAGTGAATTTAAATTGTTTGAAAATTGAGGATCATCCTAATCATTTTAATTTCAAAATTAAAACTTATGAATGGAAAAATTTAGCATGTAGCATAAAAATTCAGAACTCGAAAAATGTAACCATGAAAAATTAAAGGATGTATTCAACTACTGAGGTATCAATTTCGAATAGTTTAATTTTGACCTATTTTGATTTCAAACAACACGATTTTTAAGTTTTTCATATTTAATCCGTTAATTTTTTAAATTTCATTTAGAATTATTATTCGTTGTTGAAATATTCCAATCAAATATTTTTGAATTTTAAATAATTTATTAAAAAAAAATTAACTGAAAATCGGACAATTTTAATGTATAACATTAAAAATTAAGATAATAATATCAAACAAGATTGCTTCATGTAATTCTAATGTTTGAATTTGCACAATTTTAAGCCTTCTAATTCGACTTTTTTTAAACTTTTAAGTCGTTGAAATTTTCAATATTTTAGAAAATTTTCAAATAAAAAGTAATTTAATTCTCAACGCCTGATTCTAAAATCTTCTAATTTTTAATGCTCAAATTTGACAAATTATCGTCTTAATTGTTCATTGTTTTAAATTTATTCTGTAGGCATTTAATTCAAAACTGTTTAATTACACATTTTCTTATCTGAAAATTCTACAACTATCAGGTGTTTCATTTTTCTATTCTGCGATTTCGAAGAAATTAAAAAAAAACGGGATATTTGGTACGTCTAAAATTGAAACCAAACAGTTTAGAAATTATGAAATTTAAAATTGACTATCAAGATTTGCAATAAAAAATTTTGCAATTTGGAAAGATTTAATATTGATATTATCCTGGCATTCTTAATATTTGAAACTAAATACAACATTGTGAAATTTGAAATTGAAAACCCCCAAAAATTAATACATTTTAAATAAAGTATTTACAAATTTCTCAAAAGGCTTCAAAAATTAAACTATTTTAGAATAGCGTATTCAAAACTATTATATTAAATTAAAATTATAGAAATTTTAAGGATGAGAAATATGTTATTATTAAGTATCATATTATAAAAAATGTGATTACTCTAAAAAAAATCACGTTCATTTGCGCCGCTTAAAATTGTAGAATTTAAAATATTGTGAACCTTTAAGAGGGAAGTCTGGTTCAGCCGATCCAAAAAATCGGCTTGTTTTTTTTTTGCCTAAAAATCTTCCTATACATGCATTCCCAAAGTTATGGCATCAAATTCGACCTTGAAATATAGTTAGGAGCGGTGCGGGCCAAGCCCTCGTAATATACTGTCGAACCTGGATTTAGCGCCGGTTTTGAGGCTGATCTTGACGTTAAATTCAGAGACTCAAAACTATTTTGTCTCTCTCCTGTTTCTCTCTCCTTTTTTGTCACGCCTGAGTGCGCACCGCACATCCCTCCGCAAACGCCTCTCACGTAACCCCACGGCACGGCGTCAATTCTCGGAAGGGCAAAATCCAGGGGAGCTGAATACAGGTGTCAATGTATTATATTGTTTTGTATGGGATATATTGTATTGTATTCCGTTCTCGTTGCTCGTATTTCATGTTGTGTCAGGAATCGCATTGACAAACTCATGTTTCTTACAAACGAAAACTTTACGCGTTTTTCAAGTTGGCTGGAATCCTAGATCATCAAATTTTCATCCGATATACTTCATTCAAAGTTTAAATTGAAGACAATTAAATTTATATGCGGATGAACGTTAACTTATGGGAAATTATTATTATAGGACAAAGTTATTGCAAAATTAAGGTCGATTTTTTTCGTTAATTGTCATTTCATGTTCGCCATTTTTGCAATTGACCATTTTTTGCAAACTGTGGCTCATGCACATTCTACATTCATACTGTAATGAAATTTTGTTGAATTTCAAGTTTCTGATAATTTGTAAGGACGCTGGGATTTCAGCTAATTTGGTCGTACCCTCCGCTTGCGGCCGCTATATCTATTTATATAGATATTCAAATCAAATTTTCAATAGTTTTTTTTCTTTCTCAAATGTGCCTTCAGGCGTAACAAAAGTTTCGTGAACGAAAATAAATTTTATCTTTGAAAAAACGCATTGAAAAAAAAAAACCTCGGCTGGACCAGACTCCCCCCTTAAAGTTTAATTATTCTGAAATATTTCAAAATTATGTGCTTTCTAATTGAAAACATTCAAACCTAAGGAATTCAAATTTGAAGCGTTGAAAATTAAACAAATTAAAACTTTGTTTGAGAATTGAAACATTCTTAAATTATGATCTTGAAACTGAGCCGATAAAAACAATTAATTTTGAAATTATGCATCATGATGTTCAAAATTCAAACATTGTTCCGAAGTTCAAAAGGAATAACATGAAAATCAGCGATAAAGCATTTCGATGAAAGGGGAATAACTTCATGTTGATTCAAGTATAAAGTGAATAAATAAATTCACAGATTATTATGAGAGATGTTTGATATTAATTATTTGTTTACTAAAACATTAACTGATTTAATAATCTTGGTGTTAGACAAGGATGCATTATGTCGTAACGGCCATTTATTATATTCATGGACAAGTTCCTAAGAATGGCCCTTTTCGACGAAGAAGGTGTGGATTTTGGGACAGTGAGGGTACGTGGGCTAGCGTTCGCAGATGATAAGTTTGTTATGGCAGAGCCAATAGAAGACTTGCAAAGAATGTTGATTAAATTGAATACAAGCATGAAAAACAGTGGCCTCAAAATCAACGTAAATAAAACAAAAATTATGGTGTTTGAAGGAAAAGGTGAGAAAACAATGTGCAACATTGTCCTAAATGATGAGAAAATAGAACAAGTTGATAAGTACGCATATCTGCGTAGCCTATTCACTAGTGACGGAAAGATAGATGGGGAGTTATATAGGCGCGCTCTGGTTCTAATATGGAGTAATCCAGTTTTAATTTGCAGTAATCCACTTATAATCGGGAGTAATCCAATGTAATCCAAGTAATCCAGGGTTATGCATCTGTAATCCAGTTCTAATATGGAGTAATTTAATACTAATCCAGTTTAATCTACGTGTGATCGAGAGTATTTCAGCGTAATTAACTTTCAATCTAGATAATTCGGAGTAATTCAGGTAATCCAAGTAATACACTTGTAATCCAGGGTAATTCACTTGTAGTCCACGTAGTTTGAAGTAATTTGAGTAATCCAAGTAATTACAATAAAGATAGATTTGAACTATTTTCTTTAGAAAAATGTTGTTTGAAAATTAATTTTCATATTTGAAATTTTAACTCTTTCATTTTTTTCCAAATTTACCTTTTTTTAGTTGAAAATTTAACTACTTTTTAGAAAGTTGAACTACTTTGTTAAACATTTAGTTTTCTGGTTGAAGGTTCTTGATTTTAGTTGAAATTTGTTTAGTTTTTTTTGTTAAAAATTAATTTTTTAAACTGAAAAGTATATTATTTTTGGTAAAAATGTTATATTTCTTAGTTGAAAATTCATGTATTTTGCTGAAATTTCGTGTTTTTTTTTAAAGAAAATACACATTTTTGCTTGAAAATTCATCTTTCGCTTCATTACTGAACTAATCGGTTGAAAATTCCAATTTTGGTGAAAAATTCATGTATTCTGATAAAAATTCGTCTGTTTTGGTAGAAATTTAATCTTCTTGCTAATAATTTTCGTGCTTGAAAATTCATCTTTTTTGTTGAAAATGTAACTATTCTGATGAAAAATCTAACTATTTTGTTGAAAATTAATTTTTTGTGAGGTGAAAATGATTTTTTTTATCTAAAAATTTACCTATTTCATTTTCGATTTTGAATTTATCTTTTTCAGTTGAAGATTTATCTTTTGAGCGAAATTTTTTTTTAATTAATTTTTATAACTGAAAAAATAAATATTCCATTTATTATTGTAGACTTATCTTTTTTTAGTGGAAACTTCAACCATTTAATTAATAATTCCTGTATTTTATCAAAAATTTGTCTTTTTTGGTAGAAAATTCGACTTCTTGGTTGAAAGTTCCACTAATTTGTTAAAAATTTATATTTTGGCTGGAGATGCATCATGTTAGTTGAAAATTAATTTCTTCAGTTGAACTATCTTTTCCGTAAAATTAAACTGCTTGAAAATTCGTTTTTTGTAACAAATTAATTTTTTTAATTGAAAATGTAACTATTCCCTTTTTGATTGAAATTGTATCTTTTTTAGTTAAAAATTCAACTATTGGTTAAAAATTCGTATTTGGCGGTAGAAAATTAACCTTCTTGTTTAAGAACTCGTGTTTTTGTATCAAAATTAAACAATTTTGTCAAAAAGTATCCATTTGGATTGGAAAGTCAACTATTTTGTTGAAAATTCATCTTTTGGTTGAAATTTCTTTTTCTTTTTTTTAATTAATTGTTTATCTGAAAATTTAACCATTCCATTTATTATTGCAAATTTATTATTTTAAATTGAAAATTTACCCATTATTTTAAAAATTCATGTATTTTATTAAAAATTGGTCTTTTTGGTAGAAAATTATTCTTCCTGGTTGAAAATTCAACTTCTGGGTTGAAAGTGAAACTACTTTGTTAAAAATTCATGTTTTGGCTGGGGATGCATAATTTTAGTTTTTAATTGAAAATGTATCTATTCCATTTTTGGTTGAAATTGTATCTTTTTTAGTTCAAAATTCAACTATTGGTTCAAAATTCGCATTTTTTGATAGAAAATTAATCTTCTTGGTTGAAAATTCATGTTTTTGGCTGAAAATTAAACAACTTTGTTAAAAGGATCCTTTTTGGTCGAAACGTCAACCAACTATTTGTTTGAAAATTCATCTTTTTTGGTTGACTTCAACTGTTTTTTAATAAAAATTAAAATCTGTTGTTAAATATCAATTATTACATTTTTCGTTGAAAATTCATCTCTCTTCTTATAAATTTATCTCTTTCGATATGTCGGAAAATTGATATTTTTTAGTTGAAAATTCAACTACTTTGTTGAAAATTCATGTATTTTCAATAAAAATGTAACTTCAAATTCAACTATTTGGTTTAAGGTTAATCTATTTTGTTCAAAACTCAACAATTTTGTTAAAAAGTCATCCTTTTTGGTAGAAAATTCGCGTGAGTCTAGCTTAGGTGGAGTAATCCATCATAGTTTTATGTAATTCAGAGTAATTCGATACAATTCGAAGTAATTTCAGGCAATCCAGAGTAATTCTGTATATACAGGTAATTCAGCTAATCCGCTTTTATCCGGCTTAATCCACCTCCGCTGGACTTGTATATGCTTTGAAAAAATTTCAGTCCGGCAGGTAATTCTTACAATTACCATGAATGATGCGGAAGGTTCTCCTACATCCAACGAATTTAGAGAGGCTCTTCTTGATCTGAAAAAAGAGGAAGTTTTGTTCTCAAGGGCTGACCATGATGAAAAAAACTGAACGTGGGCTTATTATTTGAGAGCAAAATCACCGACCTTCAGTCTGATCCTCTAATGCTAAATTTAGAGTTATACCTTCTGAATTTTTTGCATACAATTAAGTTTATGAGTTTTTTTTACTTTGTGATATTCGAAATATTTTAAGCCATATCCCTCTTGGAAATGATTAGCCTTTAGTTGATTTCTGAAATTTCTTGCTAGGTATTTTTTTTGGTAATATTATTGTGGTTTATGGTGACTAAACCTACCTTATGAGTGTTTATGATTTATGTATTTATTTGATGTCGCAAGTTACAAATGTGCGTATTGATCAAAATTTGAGCAATCACAAATATAGAAGTACCCTTGACTTTATGAAGAATATTTGATTTATAGAGATGACTAAGAAAATGATTCTTTTAGAATGGAAACCAAGTCTAAGACTTAATGTCTCTGTTTACAATATTAAAAAAAAAGATTTGAAGAATTAAAATCCAAACTAATAGAACTCTATAAGAAAATCCAACGATTTTTTGTTGAAAGTTCATTCCTTTTATTTGTAAACTTTACATTCATATTTTTGGTTCAAAATTCATCTCTTTTGGTTAAAAATTCTACTATTTCGGTGAAAATTGAACTATTTTGTTAAAAATTCAACTATTTTGTTGAAAAGTCATCTTTTTTCGACAATTTGTCTTTTCGGGTTGAAAATTCAATTCTTTTGCAGATAATTTGTTTGTTTTCTTGAATTCAACTGTTTTTGTTTTAAAACAAGAATATTTTTTGTTTCAAATATCAAATATTACATTTTTCGTTAAGGATTATCCTTTTTTGGTTGAAAATTCAACTACTTGGTTGAAAGTTGAACTACTTTATTAAAAAAAATTTTTCTGTAGATTTATCTCTTTTGTTAAAAATTCACGCCTTCTTTAATTGAAAATATAACTATTTTGTTGAAAATTCAGTTTTAGTTGATTGAAGAATTTTTTCAATAACTGTAAATTTAACTATTCGACTTGAAGATTCAAAATTTTAGTTGAAAATTCATCTCTTGGTCGAAAATTTACCAATTTTTTGAAAATTATTTTTTGTTTGTTTGTTAAATTCAACTTTTTTTCATTTAAAATAAAAATATGTCATGGTTGAAATATCATCTACATATTACACTTTGCGTTGAGAATTCATATGTTTTAAATGTAAATTTAACTACTTGGTTGAAAGTTGATCGTCTTTGTTAAGAATTAATTTTTTTGTTGAAAAGTCATCTTTTTTCTTGAAAATTGGTTTTTGTTTTAAAAATTCAATTATTTGGAGATAATTTTGTTTTGTTTTGTTGAATTCAACTGTTTTTGGTTTGAAATTAGAATATTCTTTGTTAGAAATATCAAACATTACATTTTTCGTTAAGGATTATTTTTGTTGTTGAAAATTCAACTACTTGGTTGAAAGTTAAACTATTTTATTAAAAATTTTTGTTGTTGTTGTAGATTCATTTCTTTTGTTAAAAGTCTACAAATTTAGTTGAAAACTTTTTTTTTGTTGAAAGTTAATTGTCTACACTGAACATGTGACTATTCCATGTTTTGTTGAGAATTTGTCTTTTTGAGTTAAAAATCTAACTTGAAACATCATATACATATTACATTTTGCGTTGAGAGTTCATATTTTTTGGATGAAAATTTAACTACTTGGTTTAAAGTTGATATTCTTTGTTAAGAATTCATTTTTCTGTTAAAGATTCTTTAGTTTAGTTGAGAATTAACGTCTTCTTCCATTGAAAATCTAAATACTTTGTTGAAAATTCATTTTTTTGCTGGAAAATTCATTTTTTTAAACTGTAAATTTAAACTATACCAGTTGAAGATTCATCATTTTAGTTGACAATTCATCTTTTTGTTTAAAAATGTAACTATTTGTTTGAAAATTCGTCTTCTTTAGTTAAATCTATTTTGGTTTAAATATTAACTGAAGGAGACCACCCTACAGTAGATAATGAGCCTACAGTAGATAACCATTCTTTCAAAATACTGATGTATGTAAAACAATTAATTTTATTTGATAAACAGTTAGGATACTATATATGTTAATAAATAAAAATCAGAATTGATTATTTCAGGCATATTTGTGCTTTTAATTCATGGTTATATACTGTCGGCTCCTTATCTTCCGTAGGGTTTTGCATTGAGAATTCATATTTTCTGTTTAAAAATTCAACTAGGTAGATGAAAATTAAACTAATTAGTTGAAAATTCATATATTGGATTAAGACACTTTTTTAAATTAATTTTTTTAACTGAAAATGTAACGATTTCATTTTTGGTTAAAAACTTATCGTAGTTAAAAGTTCATGTATTTTGGTAGAAATTTCAGGTTTTTTTGGTTGAAAATGCAACTGTTTTACTAAAAATTAATCTGTGTTAGTTTAGGATTCAACTCTTTTGCTGAAAATTTAGCTATTTTGTACAACATTTTTTAAAACTGTTTTTGGTTTGAAATAAAAATATTTTTATGTTAAAATATAAAATATCATATTTTTCATTGAGAATTAATCTTTGTTTTTTGTTGAAAATTCAACTATTTGGTTGAACGTCAAACCGCTTGGTTAAAAATTCATTTTTTTGTTAAATATTTAGAATTTCAGTTCAAAATTCACATCTTCGTTAGTTGAAAATTCAACTACTTTGTTGAAAATCGTCCTCTTTTGGCTGAAAATTAATTTTTGTAACTGTAAATTTAACCATTCCAGTTGAAGATTCACAATTTTAGTTGAAAATCGATCGCTCTCGTTAAAATTTGAACTATTTATTGGAAAATTGATATATTCCTTATTTAAATTTAACTATTTTTCATTTAAAATGTAAATCTCCTTTGGTTGAAATATCAACTACTTAGGTAAAAGATGAACTACATTGTGAAAAATCTTTTTTTTGTAGATACATTTGTTTTCTTTTTAAGTGTACCTATTTTTTACACTTAAAATGTGACTATTCTATTTTTGGATGAATATTCAACGTTTTGGTTCAAAATTCACCTTTTTTGTTGGAAATTCATCTCTTTTGGCAGAAAATAAATTTTGTTGTGGTCGAAAATTCAACTATTTTGATAAAAATACGGCTACCTGCATTAATTTTATTAAAAAGAATTTATTGCCCTATTATTCCCTTATTTTCGTGAAAATTCACCATATTTTCCCTGTTTTGAGAGCATTTTGGGTCTGAAACCGTTTCCGGTTCCCTTTTATGTATTTTTATACATAAGATGTTTTACTTAGAAATGATGTTTCTTATAATCGTTTTTGAGAATATTTGAATAAGTCATGGACATCATACTTCCTATATATTATGAATAGCCTTCTGAAATTCTGTACAGTGTAAAATCAAGGAATATTTTTGAGAACATTATTGAAAATTGTATATAACTCTATCAGAAATTTTTTACATTTGACCTTAAATCAGATTTAGGTTTATCTCCATTTTAAAAGAAGTCGATTTAAAAAAAAACCGTTTACAGTAACATCACTAAATTCAAAGTGAAATAAATGTTGGTGATTTGAAGCAAATTTCACTGATGTTTAATGAATTGAAAAGAATTTCAATACATTTATTGGGGTTCAAATCTATTCAAGGAAATTCTGTTTTTAATTTAATTTAACTATTTCCAGTTGAATTCAAGTATCCTCAATTTGATGGAATTCGCGTAAATTCAAGAAATTTTTAATGAATCTTTGCGCACATTATTAGCATTAAATACAAGCTGAAATTGAAAAAAAGTAAACAAAATGTAAGAAACATTTTATTGACGTATATAAAATTAGAATTTCATAAACTATAAGATCCAAACATTGGAACGTCATATCTGATTTTGAAAGCAAACCTATTCTTTTTATAATTGCCACACATATATCGACGGTGGAATAATTAATTGAAGATTTGCATAATAGTTGTAGCTTTACCATTTTTCTTTGCGAAAGTCTCCTCGAGAACTGACCTTTCGATGACATAGTATAAGGAAATTTTATAATTAATTAATACTGTCTTCCGCAAATTTTTAATGTAATATAAGTAGTTTTTTCATTAAACAATCTTAAATTATGCATTAATATTGTAAAAAATATATTATGCCGGAAATTAGGTCAAATTATTGAAAATATGTTTGAGAAAAAAATAATTGCAACATATAATTTACATTTTAGAATTAGGAAAAGAATGAATGGATAATTACATGGATTTTTGGTGTACACTAGATTAAGGGCGAATCCGGAAAATTTTTCGGAGGGTGCGAAAGTGAATTTTCATCAACGAGTGTGTTTGAAAGGGGGGGCGGGGGGCTCCCTTAATGATTTAAAAGAACCTTTCCAATTGAATATAATAAGGGGATAAATTTCACTTTATTTGAATTTTTTCATTATAATGTTCATTTTATGTGCTTTAACGAATACATTATCATCACGTATCTCATGCTTCGCACTCGATTTTGTCCAAAGTGCGAACTTTTTTTACATTAAGGTCAAATTTATTATATCAAATGCATGTTATATGTATTTCTGTACCTCCGTCTGGGACTGCTTATATTTATATTGGAAATAATGTACAAACTTTATTTTTAAGGATTATTTTAATATTTTTTCGTTATTTTGCACTCATTTTCATTCTTAGCTACCCTGAAAAATGTATCATTTTAAGAAATTTATGTTAGTATAATTCATAATAAATTTATGTTAGTACAATGCATAATATGCATTGACCTTGTGTCGTTTTTCCAAAAAATTAATTTGTTTATTTTCAATGTCATTTTTTATGATTAAAACAAAAACTACGCGTCTTATAAAAAAATTATTCATGACAGATTTGTAGATATTCTTTGGGTGCATAATTTTGGTCGATTTATATTTTTACGTATCTTGCATAGTTAGGCCGAAAATGGGAATTTTAATTTTTTTTTTCGTGGTTAAAACCAGAACCCTTTGTCAAAAAACGCTGGTTAATAACTTGGTAAATAAAATTAGACGGTATACAGACGACAACAACGACGACGAGAGTCATCTCGTAAAACCTGTTTTTTTTTTCGAATTTAGGGGGTTTCGAAATGTGGAGATTTAAAAAAATCCGCGATAGTTAGTTTTCACATAAACCTGCTCATTGTCATGAGAATGTAAGAACCTGAAAGTACGGGGATATTGTTTTGTACTGTTTTGTGGAAAGTTCGTCCTTTTGGCTTGAAAAATCAACAAGTTGGTAGAAAATTCAACTGTTTTGTACAAGATTCGATTTTCTACATTAAAAATTATTTCTTTCAAATGAAAATTAATTACATTCTCATTATAATGAGAAGATATTAGTTTTATGTGAAAACTGACTAATCGCTGATTTCATTAAATCTCCATACGTTTCGAGACTTCTGCATCCGAAAAAAATGTTTTATGATGGTTTCTGTCTGTCTGAAAGACTAATCGGATTGTGCACAAACCTATTACAATTAAAGGTCACATCGACAACTGTCATTTAGTGATTGTGAATTCTCTTTTGTTAAAGCTCCTTCGTCTTGTTTTTAACCACCAACAAAAATAATAAAAAATCCAACATTTCTTTTTGCGGTCAAACTATGCAAAATATGAAAAAAGAGTAAAAAGTATGCCCCCCCCCACACGAGATGAAACAAATAAAAATTTGTTATTAATAACTCTTTGATAGAACGCGAAGTTTTGGTTTTAATCGTAAAAAATAACATTAAAAATGAAAAAATTAAGTTTTTCGACATGATTTACGAAAAAAATGAAAAGACAAAAGTTGTTCAACCAAAGAAGATATACAAATTTATTATAAATTCTGGTTATAAAAAATGAATAAAAATGAAAAAATGAACGTTTTGAAAAAACGACACAAGATACAATGAAATTTTATTCAAAAAAATTTTTCGCCTGAATTATATCTACAAATTTGCTAAGAACGACTTTACGCTAGGACGTGTATTTTTGTTTAAATCGTAAACAATAAAATTGAAAATAAACATTGACGAATAACATTTGAAATGAAATCATCAAAATTTAAGCCTTCTATTTTAACACCTTTAAAATTGAGCAGCTTTCAATTGTAAGTCTTTAAAATGGTAGAACTTTGAATTTTCAATGTTTAAAATTCATCAAAGTTAAAAATGCTTATAAATGTTTAAAATTGAAGAGTTATTAATTGTTGATCTTTAAAATTAAAGAATTTTGAATTCAGAATCGTCAAAATTAAAGAATTTTCAATTTTAAGTCTTCAAAAATGAACTATCGCAAAACAATGTTCCAAATTACATAACTTCAAAATATAAATCTTTAAATATAAATAATTCTTAATTTTATATTTTTAAAATTCAAGAATTTTCAAACGTAACTCTTACAAATTTCAGAACTTTGTATATTTTCTACCAAGCAGTTTAATTTTCAACTTGAAAATATGAATTATCAACAAAAAGTTAATTTACGACCAAATAGGTGAACTTCTAACAAAAAAGATTTTTTTGCCAAAAAAGACGAATTTTTATCAAAATAATACAATTTTAACCAGAAAAGATCAGTCTTCAATTTAAAATATCAATTTTCAACCAAAAATGGAACAGTTACCTTTTCAGTTAAAAAAACTAATTATAAACCAAAAATAAAAACGGATTTTCAGAAGAATAATTAAAATTTCAACCAAAAAGTTGCTTTTTTAACCAATTACTTGAATTTTCAACTAAAAAAGATGAATCTTCGACCACATAGTTGAATTTTCAACTGAAAAAGATAACATTTTAACCAAAAATTAAACGAATTTTCAACAAGGTAGTAGCATTTTCAACAAAATAATAAAATTTGCAACCAAATACACAGCAGTCCCGCTTTATCAGCCGTGTCGGGGGTACCCTCAATGGCCTCGATGATGAATCGGGACTCTCTAAACCGTAAACAATCAG
>JAABKJ010002668.1:0-27424 GCA_011634705.1 Andricus grossulariae
ACACTTGAACCGAGCACCTCCTGCTTTTCCGGCGTTTGAATGCTTTCTTTATACTGATTTCAACGATAAATTATGTCAAATTAAAAATTAATCATGACTTTAAACTAAATCACAAGATCACAATAGGTACACTGGTTGTGATACGATTCTATTGACCGTTTTGAAATGTATGCTTTGATTCAAATTCCAATATCTATGCATAAAATAAATCTACGAATTTAAAAAAAGCGTTTAAAAGTTAGGAAAATTTCGCGTCATCATTATAATTTGTAAAATCTTGTAAATTAAACTAATCGCCAAATCCAGACAATTTTTCTTAAAAGTTTTAAAAATTTATAAAATCCAGTGGAAAACTTTCTCTAGAAATATAAACCAAGAACATGAATAAGTATTGCGTGGCTGCTGAGGAATCATGTACAATATTTATTTGTGAAATAAAATTAGATAATTTAGACAAATAAAAAAAAATTAGGAACAATTGACTATATTTGGCAACAAGTTGAAAGCTTAAATCCATTTTTTACATTGTATTGCCTATAACCTTATCTTTTTTGTGATAAGAATGAAAAATAAAAGTGATAAGGAGCAACAGTTCGCTCAATGGCACAGGTTTTCAAATGAATAATAATTCTGTGTGCTTGAAATTTTTTTCCCCTGAAAAATAATGATTCTCTTCAAAAGTACCATCAATAAAAACAACTGTTCATAACTGAAACTTCCTGAAAAGTGGCACAGTTCACTTCCTCAGTTCGAACATAATGGAATCTCATTTAATAACAAAATTATACATTTTTTATTTCTTATGAACAAATACATAATTTCAGCCATCTTTTGCTTAGAAGGTCTTTTTGCTGGGCCAAATAATTACTCCTCTCTTAAGAATTATGTTTCGCAGAAAAAATGAACCTTTTAGGTTAAAAGAGGGTGAAGACAGTGATATTATTTTCGAGATTAGAAGAGGTTACGGAAACACGAAATAAGTTAATATACTTGTTAATTGTTTTTTATAAAAATGGCAATTTTTGTCGCTTAGTGTTAGCTTGCAAATAATTATCAAAATTACATAACCTACTGACGATCAATAAATAGATTAAGGTAGATGTCGAAAATCTGAAAAATTATGCTGAATGATTTGATTTTCTTACCTCTACGAACAGCAAAGTTGTTTCTGTTATTCCAGAATTTCGCTGCATTTGTGTATGAAATCGCAATAAATACTGTAACAAAACATACTAAACACAATTTTTCATGTGTCTTTCCCGAACACAATTCTCTGAGTATGGCTGGTTCAGCTTTCAATTAACAATAGTTCATGATATACCAAAATACATTTAAAAAAATCCCCTGTTTCTTCTGGCAGAGTTAAATTCAAAGTTTAAGGGTTTACCTAATGGCGACCCTATTCCTAGTGTTCCTCGTGACGTACCGTCTTCTTTTTCATCTGACAAACAACATGCTCTTTCCGAACCTACTCTACGTGCCAGGTACAGGTCTCCTCCTGTCAGGCACATAGTGTCACCTAGCAGGATTCCTTTTTCTGAGGTACATGTATATGGACTTGACAAACTCTAATTGATTGGGCTAACTCCGTCTGAAAAAACGCTTTGACAATTCGAACTTCGGAGATACACTTTTGCTACGGATAAACCAATTCAACTACTTGCAGGACGTCATTGCTTTGGATGCATGCTAACTCAAGAACAAATTGTATTGTCAACATTCGCTGGTCACGGCTTTGCAATATTGGAGAGTAGCAGTGTTCTTGCTGGAATATATAAATATAATGCAAGAATTCGCAATAAAGTACGGGCAAAAATCAACATGGGAAACGGAAATATTATCCCACTGATCCCAGCTGAAATGGGGGAAACTGCAATAGGGTCCTAACCCCTAACCTTACTTAATTTTATGGTAGAGCAGGAAAAGCACAAAATGACAGAGACCAGACCAACTCATCTGTCGAGTGTGAGTTGTTATATTTTTTTATTAAGAGCCCTAGGTTCGTCATTACTGTCATAATATTTCTGAAACATTGAATGTTTTAGTGAAGTTTGAATTGCGGGGTGTGGAGAAAAATTCTAATTTTCCCATATGGAAGATAATATCCTAAGACCAATACAAAATGTTTTAGAAGCCGTTGAATTTATAAAAAAAATTAAAATTCGCGAATATTAAAGATAAATTTTCAACCAAACAAAATTTTTCAATATTATTTGAATAGTCAAATCAACAATGTTTTATTTTCAGCCTGTGTAATAAAAAATAACTATTATTATCTCACAAGGACAAGCTTGACGCTAATAACTAATGAGATAAGGATTGAGATATCAGATATACATCTGCTCTAATTGAGCATTAATCAGTATATTTTTTAGATACCCTGTTAAATAGATTCTTCATCAACCCATCCAATCGGCTGTTCCACTTATTGCAAAAATGGAGATCGTTTATACTTTGGCCCTTACCTTGATCGTCATCCTTAATTCTATTGGTAGATATAATACCATAATATATCAATAATATCATTAAGGTTTTTCAGTTATTCCTTATCATGGTCAAAGTTTCGAAAGCGTGCCACACGAGAAAACAAATTCTCCTCCATTTTCTTAAAAGCATCGTATTAAGTGTTTATTCAATGCCAATTTTCCATGTGTGATTTTTGATAAAATTTCTTTCAGTTGTGTTGAATATTGTGCTCATTCTGTGGTTAAAGATTGAATAATACACGTTTTTGCATATTCCAATAAATTAAAATGATCTAGTGTTTAAAGCTGGCCTATTCTTGTTTTTTTACAGCGTTCAGTTCACAGTTTGACTGTTTACCGAATGGCGCCCCCATTACAGGTGTTCCTCGTGGTGGGAAATATTCTTCTTCCTCTGACAGACATAATTCTCCTGCCAGGTCTCTTCCACTTGTCGAGCCTCCTCCTCGTGCCAGGTCCAGGTCTCCTCCTGTCGATGCCAGATGCGCAGCTGTACCTAGCAGGCTTATTGATTCTTCTGACGGATCTATATATGGATTCGACCAACTTGAATTTATTCGGCTTACTCCCAATAAGAATCCACACCGGCAATTCGAACTTCGAAGATACACTTTTCCTGCGGATCAACGAATTAAAAAACTCGTGGAAATTAATACCTTTGGGGCGATGCCAACAGAAGAACAAATTGTACTATCGACATTCGATGGTGACATCTTTGCTATATTGGAGAGTAGTAATATTCTTGCTGGAATATATAGATATACAACTGGCAGTAATCGTAAATCACGGGCAAAAATTAACATGGAAAGCGGCATGATTACCCCATTAACCACAGATGAAATCAGGGAAGTTCCAGTAGGCTCCCTGCGCCCAATCTTAATGAATTTTAGAGTGAACAATGTAAACCGCAAACTTCCACACAATTAATTTAAATTTAAAAAAAAATGTAAAACTAAAATGTAAATTTTTTTTTGTTATCTCAGGTCGTCTCAAAATGTTACAAGTTGTAGTTACGAATAATTAAAAAATCTAATGTATTATGGTTCACAAGGCTTCAATTTTTTATCGATGCCCAGACATATTCTTTTTGAAAAGAAATAGAAAAAGCTTCGATTTTATGCCAGCACGAAAATATTTTTTCAGGAAAATTATTATAGGTTTATTAGCGATAGTTACTTTCGATATGTGGATCCAGGTCCTTTAACGAGACCAATCAATTTTATTGCCTTTGCAATGATTATTTCATTTTCATCGTAGAAACGGATGAAAAAGTCTCAGTGCTGAATCTTTTCCCAAATCTGAAAAAATTCTTTCTGATAACACTATGTCGAGCGGCACACAGCGGTTCGAAATTCCTTTATTTCATTCAAAAAAGTCTGAGGCCTTTAATTTTCATCCGATTGAAAATCAATTTGTTTAAATTAAAAAGCATTAAATTCCAAAGAGCGTTCAGCTTGAAACTTTTTTCTTTTTCACTTGTTTATTTAAAAACCTTGCCTTATACATATGAAAAAAGTGATTTGCTAATCAAGAATTTTCGGTGCTTCAATAGCTGCTCACCTGAACTTAACGCCTATTATCATGAGCAGCCATCCACGACCAACTTATTCAGCTCAATGTTCTTGAAGGAACAAGTTCGAATGATCTTCTGAGGTACAAAATAGAAGAAATGGTGGCAATTCGAAAAAAGGAAAATATCGAAATGTTAGCCTTTCAACCTAAAATATAATTTCAACTTAGTGGCCCAATTAATAATAATGTTTTAGAACAATGCTTTGAAAACTTTATAAGTTTTACTTGGAATCGTAGACATCTTAATGAAAATAAATATTAATAATTGATATAAATTATGGTTCGTGCGCGAGAAGTTTCTTCTAAGCAGTAGAAGTCTCAATATGCGTGTATTTCAGAATAGCTTCTGGGGGTTTCCCAGTTGAAAATCATTTTTCCAGAATTAGGAAATTTATACCAACTGATTAAAAGTAGCCCTTTATCGAATTTTTAAAAATGATTGAATTTTATTGAATGAAAGCTTATTTCCTCGAGAAAAAGATTCTCTGAAATTTGGTTACATTCAATATTGAAAACTTAATTAATTTATGTAAAATATTAGGATGTTTTAAACATTTTCATCTCTGTAAAATTATTTGGTGACGATTTTATGCAATTAAAAATAATATAGAAAAATTTAATGCTGGATGCTGGTAGTGAAATTTTTCTGACGAATATAAGCAGGTAGGTATTTATTAAAATCTTATAATGTTGGTGATAAGAGTAAAAAATAAGAGCGACAAGAATAAAGCCAATAGAATCAAAAGTTCGGTCAAAGGCACACGCTTTTTAATAAATAATATTTTTGTAAGTTTCAAATTTTGCTCATGAAAAATAATCTTGTTTTCTTTAAATGTCATTAATAAGGACAAGTACTTTAAAACTGAAACATCGTTAAATTCACAGAATACCTAGAAATTTTAATAATTGCTTTTTTTGAGTAGAAAATTGAACTGTTTGTCAGCATTCAAGTTTAAAAAATCTAGCTCCACAAGCGAATGGATCATTTAACCAAGAACTTGTGTCAGGAGATGTAATGTTGAGTTTTCACCCAAATAGTTGAATGACATTTTAACAAAATTGTTCAACTTTCAACCAAAACGGATGAATTCTCAATAAAAAATGTCGTAGGTGACATTGCAACCAAAAAATATCAAAATTTGAAATATATAAACTAAAACAAAATGGACAATGTTTCAATAATATATTTGGCATTAAATAAATAATTTTCAAAAATTTTAGTGCGCAAAGATGTAGTCCATTGTTCCTTAAGAAAAAAATCTTCTAGGTATTGAGGTGACATCATTTCTTTCCTCGGACAGTTTTATGAAATTAAATTATGATTATCTAAGAAGAACAATGTTGACCCCTATAATCAGTGAGATACAGAATAAGACACTATATATATAATGAAAGACTAAAATATTATTTTGAATACCCTGTTAACTAAATTCTTTATTGACGTATTAATTCAGGTTTCCCCTTATTTAAAACAATGAAGATCGTTTATGCTCTGGTTTTCACCTTGATGGTCATCCTCAATTGTATTGGAGAATATAATACTATAGTAGTTTGAAGAAAATATCAGACATTCTTTATTACGGTCCAAAGTTTCAAAAACGTACCACATGAGCAAAAAAAATCCCACTCCATTTTCTTAAAACCTAATGTTCGGAGAATTGTACTTGTTGCTCATTTTATATGGTTTTGTATACTTCAAGAAAAACGTTATTCTCTGTTTCTTTTTGCAGAGTTAAGTTCACAATTTGAATGTTTACCTAATGGCGAACCTATTCCTGGTATTCCAAGTTCCAGAGTGGCTAGCCATGATTCTATTGGTGAATATAATACAATTATATATCTATTGATATGAAAAAAATTTCAGCCTAATGCAGAGAACAATTTTTGCAACGCCACCCACATTCTGTCCCAGTTAATATTCTTTATCACAGTTCAAACTTTGAAAAACTTGCCTCACGGGCGAATAAAAATCCCCTACGTTTTCTTGAACTCTAATAGTATTTTTTAAATCAACCCTTTCATTGTCCATTCGGCAACTCAATAGTTAGAAAGCAATTCTTCACTTTAAAACCATTAAAAGTTGGTAAAGAACACATGCTCAATTAAGGATTCATGTTTGAACATTCGGAATATCGTACATGCAGATTATTTGATGTGAATTTTCTAAAAATGATTTTTTGTAACATTATTTCCCGTATTGTTAAATATTGTGGTTAGAGTTGGAAGAATATACGTTTTTGCTTATTCCAATACATTAAAATGATCTCATCTTGACAGTGGCCTACTCTTGTAATAGTTTGTCCTACTTCAAAAAAAATGTAAAACTCTTTCTTCTTGCGGAGCGAAGTTCACAGATTGACTGTTTACCGAATAGCGCCCCGATTCCGGATGTTCCTCGTGGCGAAAAGTATTCTTCTTCTTCTGACACACGAAATTCTCCTACCAGGTCTCTTTCTGCTGTCAAGCAACTTCTTCGTGCCAGGTACAGGTCTCCTCCTGCCAATTCCAGATGCATGTCTCCACCTACCAAGCTAATTCTTGCTTCTGACGTATCTATATATGGATTTGACCAGCTTCATTCATTAACCGTGTCTCGCGGGTGAAAATCAACATGGAAAGTGGCAGCATTACCCTATTGACCAAAGCTGAAATCGTGGAAATTCCAGTAGGCTCCTCGCGGCCCATCTTGTCGAATTTTAGAGTAGAGCATATAAACCACGATCTTCCACACCATCAATTCAATTAAAAAATGTAAAGCTAAAATATAAAATTGCTTGTAATCCGATCGCATCTAAACATTTAACCAGCCACTTGTAGTTATGAATAATAATAATAAAAAGGTAATGTATCATGGTTCCCGGGGCTTCAATCATTTGTCAGTGTCTCAGTTCACTTTTTTACGGGGGGAAAATTTGAAAAAGGTGTTTTCCATTTCCAAATTAAAATATATTTGTATATGAAAATTGCTATAGGTTTGATAATAATAAGAATTAGCTAGTTACGTTTCGTTGATAATGATGTTCGTAATAAAGTTAATTTGGTAAATAAATAGCGAATTTTTAACTAATTACATTTCTTCAATAACAGAAATTTTTCTTTCTTTTATCGACAATCAATAAATCTGATTGCTTTTGATTATTGATTTTGATTTGATTTTTCTTCTGCTAAAATTGCTTCCTATTAAGTTAGGAAGGACATTTGACCACAAAGGGGACCAAAAAGTTAAGACTAACCATTGTGATATACAGTTTCTGTTCCAAGATATTTAAAATTCAGTTTTGTTGTTTTCGAGATTTCAGTTTCCATTAATTTCCTGAACTGCCACAGATATTCCCAGAAATAAAATAACTTTTATAGTATTTTTAGAAATATAAAAATTGAAATGTAAAGAAAGAACTACACAGAAAAATAAAAAAATTTATAATTAAAATTGGGGATGAAACAATGTTTAAAATTCAAGACTTGAAGTGCTTTTAATTTTGAAAATTTACTATTACAAATTATGCAAGTTTTAAGTTTTTTAATCAGAAAGTCTGCAATTTTTATGATTTATATACGAAATATCTTAAACTTAAGAGATTTATAATCAGGAACTATAGACTTTTGACACAATTTAGGAATTTTTATTTATACATCTTTAAAATTATATAAATTTCAACTTTAAATCTTCACATATGAATATTTTTCTATTTTTAATTTTTGAAGCGGGAGCAATACAAAATAAAGCATTAAAATGTTTATAATTTTTTATTATAAAGAATAGGAACTGAAGAGACTTTGATAGCAAATATTTTAAATTAATGAATTTTCCATTGTAGGTTTTCAAAATTGAAATTAATATTCAAAAATAATTACATAATTTTAAATTATATACATTCCGAATTGAATAACTTTTAATTATGAAATTTTAAACTTAAAGTATTAAGTTTTAATACGTTAAAATTGAAGAATTAGAAAGTTTCTGATTTTCAAAATTTACAATTAAAAATTATGCAAGTTTTACGTTTGAACATTCAAAATTCTGTAATTTTGATGATCTACTTTCAAAATTTTTTGAATTATGTATTCAAAAATCTTTAAAATTTGATAAACTTTAGTTTTAAATCTTCGCAATTGGTTACTATATAAATACAGATCTTAAAAATTTGACTATTAAAAAAAAATCATTCAATATTTCATAACTTTTCTATTATACACATTAAATAAATTGAAGTGTCTTCGAATGTCAATATTGAAAATTAAAGAATTTTCGGTTCTAAATCTTCAAAATTTTAATACATATTTCAAATATGCGTTCTGAATTACACTGTTTTAAAATAAAAAATGTTGTAATTTTTATATTTAAAATTTTTTTCTCTTGTTGGAATTTCTGTTCATACATCTTTAAACCTTGTTTAAAAAACCTTTGAAAAGATAGAGAAAAATTTTTGCCATTGAGACAAATATTCAATCAGAGGTAGAAAGTGAAATTTAAGTATTTTTTTCTGCGGATACACTGTAAAAAAAGACATGCAAAATCTGATATCATTAAAAAAATCCTAGTTTTTACAGTGCACGATCGACTTCTGCAACCTGTAAATCATTTTATTTTATGTCAAGAAATGTTGTCCTCGACAGTTTGAAATTTAAATGAGAAATCAGTTTTCAAATCGTATTTTCAGCTTCGCAGAAATTTTCCATTCCACGGTTAGAAACATTTTATGATTACTCAGCAATCATGTAATATTTATTCGTGTGATTATATACTGTTATACTTGGTTTTAAAATCCGAGATCATGAATTGTATAATAATTTTTATCAGTGTATGCATTGAAATCATCTCATTCAAGGCATATTGAGAAAAAATTATAGCGATAAGAAGCAACCTTTCGTTCAATTGCACAGGTCTTTTGATAAATAATATTGTTGTATGTTCCAATTTTTTTTCTTGAAAAATAATGTTTCACCTTTCCAAAAATACGATCAATAACGATAGCTACCATAAAACTAAAACTTTCTAAAAAGTGACATAGCACACTATCTTCGTTGGGGCACAATTCTTTAAAAACAAATTTTTTTTCTCACAAATTTGGGTTCATTCTGCTCTATTATACCACTGTCCACATTTGTGCACAGATATTTTAAAGTTAGAGGTAAAATCATCGACAACTGTAATTTTTTGATTGTGAATTCTCTTTTGGTAAAGCTCCTTTGGTTTCAACGAATGCATTCTTATGTATCTCATGCTTCGCACTCGACTTTTTAAAAAATGCGAACTTTTGTTAGTTATGAAAGACTATTATATCAAATTTATATTACATTTATATATATACCTCGGATTGGGACTGTTTGGTTAGTTATTGCAAAATAAAGTACAAATTTGATTTTTTATGATTACTTTAATATTTGCTATTTATTCTGCATTGAATTTTATATTCAGATGCCCTCAAAAGTTTATATCATTTCAATAAATGTATATTATTACAATTCATAATATGCTTTGGTATCGTTTTTCCAAAAAGGTAATTTCATCCTTTCGAATGTATTTTTACAAGAAAAGTTTATAACAAATTTGTAGATCTTTTAAGGTTGAACAACTTTTGTCTTTTGACTTTTTTTTCGTCTTTTGTGTGTTTTTTCCTAAAATTTTATTCTTTTATTTTCAATGCTATTTTTCACGATTGAAAAAACTACGCGTCTTATCAAGCAACTATTTATGACAAATTTGTAGCTCTTTTTTGGAGGAACAAATTTTGTCTTTAATTTTTGCATAGCTTGTGTCGTCTGGCCAAAAACCTAATTCTTTTATTTTATTTTTTACGATTAAAAAAAAACTTTCTTTCGACAAATAAATTTTCAGTCTATACTACTCATTCGATTTAGAGGTTGTTGTCTAGATAAGAGCTTTTTCAAGTTTGGAAAGATTTGCGTCTTTAGACGTTTTTTGGAAACTTGGTTAATTTTTCAATTAACAGCAAAGTTGACAAATTAAAAAAACTTTCTAGAAGCACTTAATCTAAGATTTTCAGGTTGATAAGAAAGTCTTATGTCTGTGCTAAAATTATCTAGAAATAATTTCTAGTGGTTAAAAATAATTGTAAACAAATTTTGAAAATAGTTAAGAAAAGTTCATTTTTGGGGTTCAAAATTTTCAGCTCATTCAAGTCCAGAGTTTTCGCATGAAATTTGAGAGAAAATCAGGTTTTATTATGATTGTTTGTTAAAATGATAAATGATTGTCAATTCGTAAAGAAATATTAGCAGAGTGATCGGCAAGAATATTTCTAGTCGACTTCGTGATCAAAATTTTAGCGTATTCGTTAAAAAATATCCAAACTCTGAGGTTTTTTAGAAAAATTGTTTAAATAATTGATAATTCTTGTAAATTTGCATAGTTTCGAAGCAAATATTTATTGGAAAGATATTCTTTGCTGATTTCATAAACAAATTGAGCCTATTCGTTAAAAAATAGCCAAACTCTGAATTTTTCATGACAATTGGGGCTTATCCACCTAAGATCTTGTCTGAATTCTACAGGCGCTGCGCTAGAGCTTAGGAGAACCAAAAAGATAACATTTTTATGGATAGCGAATGGAAAAATGTATTGCCGTAAAGAAGAGGGGGCACCAAGGAACCTGCTTTCTCACCCACGTGATATCTAATTATGACCTTATAAAGATTAATTACGAAATCTCGTGTCCAGAATTCACTGGTCACATGCAAACACAGAAGCGTAACTTAGGCTCTATTGACCAATATAATTTTCAGGAGCACCTTATGACCTATGACAGGGAGAGTATACTGCAAGCTGAAGATATCAATACGAAATTTGAAAAGCTGTCTGCTAATCTCATATCGGCTTTTGACCTATTTGCACCTTTGCATGCTCCTCACAAGTATATGAAACCAGCACCTTGGATTACCCCTGAAATAAAGCATCTTATGAAAGAGCGTGATAATAGGCGTAGACTGGCCAAACGAAGTAAAAAGAGCATCATACAAGCTGAATTTCGCTAAATCAGAAATCTAGTTCAAACTAAAATCAGAGACTCATTTAATAGATCCTGCCTCCAATTCTTTAGCTCAGCCTATTTTGAGTCCACCTCTATCCACTTTTAATAACAACAACTTCTTTTCCTCAGATATTACTCCAGATGTGCTGATAGAAACAATTATGAAAATTAAATCAAACGCCATACGCTCCTATGGTATATCAATTGAAATGGTTGAACATGATTCGCCCAATTCTAAAAATTAGTTCCCCTACATGCCCGAAAGGTTTTCTCTCTATTTCAATCCTATGTGCATTTTCTAAACCGTTCGAGAAAATAGTCCACAGTCAATTATATAAATATCTAGAGTCTTAAAACTTAATCAATCCAATACAATCCGGCTTTCGGGCAAAACGCAGTACACAACCAGCAGATCTTAAGGTCACAAATGATTATAAAGTGGCATTAGACAATAAAGAGATCACGATTGTAGTACTGTTCGACTTTTCTACGACATTCGACTCTGTAAACCACCAAGTCCTCCTGCTTTAGTTAAAGTCATTTAGGCTGTCAAACATGCCAATTAGGTGGTTCGAATCGTACTTGATAAGTCGGTTTCAACGAGTAAGAAATAGTAAAGGTGAGCAGTCTGAGTGGAGGGGGGTAGGTTGTGGAGCTCCTCAGGGTTCCAAACTTGCTCCTCTCCTTTTTAACTTGTATACCTCGGATCTGGGTAGTGAGTTGGAACATTATGAGTACCACAGGTATGCTGATGACTTTACACTTTATCTTGCGGGTCCTGTTGCCTCTTTAAGGAATCTCCTTGCTTTCGTACATGAAGATATCGATAGGGTGGTGCATTGGGACAGTACTAATCAGCATTCGCTCAATCTTGCTGAAACGAAGGCCATCCCCTTTCCCAACTAATAGAGAGATAATGACTTTCTCGCCATTGAAGATCGGTGGGCGGATTATAGATTTTGTTGAGGATGTAAGAGATCTTGGATACATATTGAACAGAACCCTATTCAGGAAAGAGCAGGTAATCGACATCTCGAGGAAAACATTCAGAATTCATAACAGATGAACTTAATTCTAAACTTGAGAGAGCACTTATTGCCTGTCTTCGTTTTATCTATGACATACCTAAACATGTACATCTAGCAGTCTATCAAAAACAAGCAGGGTTTCTGAATGTAGCTAAGAGAAGACAGTATTTCATGGGTAATTTTTTATACACTCTCTTTCACACCGAAATCCCGCAATATCTCTTCAATTTGTTTGCAATTTTGGACAAAAATCTGCCTGCTCATTCCAAACTTCGAGAAAGAAGAAAGGTAATCACAGTTCCAAAGCACCAAACGTGAAAATTACATACATACATACAATGCATCTTGGCAAGTTGGGATATTCCCGGATATTTGGAAAAGGGCCATCATCCGCCCAATTTTAAAAACTAGTTCCCCAACATGCCCGAAACCGTTTGAAAAAAAGTTTACAGTCAATTATCTAAATATCTAGAGATTCAAAACTTAATCAATCCAATACAATCCGGCTTTCGGGCAAAACACAGTAGACAACCAGCAAATCTTAAGATCACCAAGGATTATAGAATGGCATTAGACAATAAAGTGATCACGATTGTAGTGCTGTTCGACTTTTCTTAGGCATTTGACTCTATAAACCATAAACTCCTAATAATTTGAAAATCATTTTATTTTAAATATCCAGAAATGGCATAATATGGTCTATATTACAGATAAAACAACATAAAATTAAATTTTTTTTAAATTTTCAAATTAATTTAAAAAAGTTTTTTATTCTAATTTAATCTAAAAGAGAATCTTTGGTTTCTGCATTCAAGAGAAAAAGATTAAAAAATGAGATTATTACTTTTCACTCTTGAATTTTAGTTGATAGTATGGAAGTTACGAAACCACAAATGATGGTATCCTGCAAGAATCCACTTAACGCTTGTTTTTATAAACAAACATCCACCGGCCAACTTCTTCATCTTAATGGTTTCAAGCGTAGAAATTGGAACTGTTTTAGAGTAAAGCTGTTTTTCAATTTGCAAACTAAAAATCAAAAGTATTGCACGCTTTAAGCTCTAGAATAAAATTTTTTCTAATTTTGATGATTGACATTTGAAATTTCTTTGATTTAGAAGATTTATAATTGAAAAATCTGGTCTCTTAACAAAATTCTAGAATTCCTATTGATACGTATTGAAATTGAAACAAATTACAAATTCTGAAGTAAAAAAACTTATCAAAAGTGACTTCAAAGATTTTGGGAATACGTAAAAGAATAACTGCATTATATCTATAATAGAACATATTCTGGTCTTTCAGTTCAATAGTAATTTCGGGCGACGAATATTTTTAGAAAATATTTTTCATACTCTCAAAGATTTGAAGCAACTGTCTTAAAAATAAATTATTTCATTATTCAGAACAAAATAATCAAGCAAAATTTTTTTTATAACAAAACCTCTACACTTGAACCGAGCACCTCCTGCTTTTCCGGCGTTTGAATGCTTTCTTTATACTGATTTCAACGATAAATTATGTCGAATTAAAAATTAATCATGACTTTAAACTAAATCATAATATCACAATTGGTACACTGGTTGTGATACGATTATATTGACCGTTTCAAAATGTATGCTTTGATTCAAATTCCAATATCTATGCATAAAATGAATCTACGACATTAAAAAGAGCGTTTAACAATTAGGAAAATTTCGCCTCATTATCATAATTTGTAAAATCTCGCAAATTACACTAATCGCTAAATCCAGACAATTTTTCTTAAAAGTTTTTGAAATTTATGAATTCCAGTGAAAAACTTTCTCTTGAAATATAGACCAGGAACATTTATAAGTAGTGCGTGATTGCTGAGAAATCATGTACGATATTTATTTGTGAAATAAAATTAGATAATTTAGACTAATGAAAAAAAAGGAACAATTGACTATATTTGGCAATGAGTTGAAAGCAAGAATCCATTTTTCTCATTGTATTCCCTATAATTTTATCATTTTGGCGATAAGAATAAAAAATAAAAGCGACAAGGAGCAATAGTTTGCTCAATGGCACAGGTTTTCAAATGAATAATAATTCTGTGCGTTTGAAATTTTTTTCCCCTGAAAAATGATGATTCTCCTTAAAAGTACCATCAATAAAAACAACTATTCATAACTAAAACTTCCTGAAAATCGGTACAGTTCATTTCCTCAGTTAGAGCACAATTTCTTTAAAAATAAATATTTTTAACAACGCTTGGTCTATTTTATTTCTGACTCAGCTTTTTATCAAAGCGCTATTCAAAAATCTGAACATTAAAAAGGTTGTTCTCTGAATGCCGTGAAAAATGTTTTTGCACGGATATTTAAAAAAAATTGAAGACTGCGAATTCATTTCTTTTCATCTGAATAATAATATAATACAATGGAATGCCATTCAATAACATAATTATCTTTTTTTGTAATTCTCATAAACAAATTCACAGTCGTAGCCATCATTTGCTTATGAGGTCTTTTTTCTCGGCCAAGTCATTATTCATTATTATTTTTGAGATTAGAAGAGGTTACGGAAATACGAAATAAGTTAGTATACTTGTTAATTATTTTTTATAAAAATGGCAATTTTTGTCGTTTAGTATTAGCTTGCGATTAATTATTGAAATCAGATTACCGACTGACGATCATTAAATAGAGTGAGGTAGGTGTCAAGCATCTAAAAAATTATGTTGAATCGTTTGATTTGCTCACTTGCTTGCTTAATTCTATAGTAGAGCAGGAAAAGCACTAAATGATATATTTTTTCATTGAAGTGAAATGAAGTTATAGTGTTTCATTAAGAGTCCTAGGTTTGTCATTACTGTCATAATTGTTCTAAAACAATGAATGTTTTAGTGAAGTTTGAATTGCAGGTTGGGAGAAAAATTCTAATTTTCCCATATGGAAGACCATTAGAAAATGTTTTAGAAGCCGCTGAATTGTAAAAAAAAACAACTAACTTTGAACTATAAAAGATAAATTTTCAACAAAACAGTTGAATTTTTAACCAAAAGTAGAAGAATAAAACTTTCAGTTAAAAAATTCATTTTCAATAAAAGTGATCAATTTTCCAGTACGTATGATAAATCTTAAAAAAAAAATATATATCAATTCTTAACATCAGTAATCAATTTCCGTTCAAGTAGATCCATTTTTAACCAAAAAAGATGAAGTCTTAACAACAAATGTAGTAGTTGATGTCCCAAACAAAAATTATTGGAATCGCAAATCAAAATCAGTCAACCAGACAAAAAAATTAAATTTTATCAAAAGAGTTCAACTTTCAACGAATTGATTGACTTTGAAATGAGTAGTTAAATCTTAAGCTAAGAAACACGAGTTTTAAATGATAAATGTAATACGTGGTAATTCAACCAAAATTTTTCAAGATTATTTCAAACCTCAAATCAATAAATTTTAATTTTCAACTTGCGCAATGGAAAATAAATATTATTATCTGACAAGGACAAGATTGACGCCCATAATTAATGAGATAAGGATTGAGATATCACATATACATCTGCTCTAATCAATCACCAACCAGTATATTTTTTTGATACCCTGTTAAATAGATTCATCAACGCATTCAATCAGGTTTTCCACTCATTGCAAAAATGGAGATCGTTTATACTTTGGCCCTTACCGTGATCGTCATCCTTCATTCTATTGGTAAATATAATACCATAACATATCAATAATATAATTCAGATTTTTCAGGTATTCCTCATCACGATCAAAGCTTCAAAAGCGTGCGACATGAGAAAAAAATTCTCCTCCATTTTCTTAAAAACTAATATTTCCAAACAAACCTATTTATTATCGATTAAGGAACTCAATTTTGTGGTTAAATTCTGAATAACATATGTCTTTGCATATTCCAATAAATCAAAATGATCTAGTCTTTAAAGCTGGCCTAATCTTGTTTTTTCTTGCAGCGTTCAGTTCACAGTTTGACTGTTTACCTAATGGCGATCCTTTTCCTGTTGTTTCTCCTGACGCACAGTATTCTTGTTCCTCTGACAGACAAAATTCTCCTGCCAGGGCTCTTCCTTCTGGCGAGCCTCTTTTTCGTGTCAGATCCAGGTCTCCTCCTGTCAATGCCAGATACGACGCTGCAAATACCAGGCTTATTCATTCTTCTGACGGATCTATATATGGATTCGACCAACTTGAATTTATTCGGCTTACTCCCAATAAGAATCCACACCGACAATTCCAGCTTCGAAGATACAATTTTCCTGCAGATAAAGGAATTAAAAAACTCCTAGAAAATAGTGTGTTCCGGCCCATGTCAACCGAAGAACAAATTGTACTATCAACATTCGATGGTGATATCTTTGCTATATTGGAGAGTAGTAATATTCTTGCTGGAATATATACATACATATCTGGCCGTAATCGTAAATCACGAGTAAAAATTAACATGGAAAGCGGCAGGATTACCCCATTAACCACAGATGAAATCGGGGAAGTTCCAGTAGGCTCCACACGCACAATCTTAATGAATTTTAGGGTAAAGAACGTAAACCGCAATCTTTAACACCATTAATTCAAATTCAAAAAAATGTAAAACTGTAATGTAAAATTTTTTTGTTATCTCAAGTCGTCTTAAAATGTCACAAGTAAGTTGTCGTAACCAATAATTATAAAGCTCAATTTATTATGGTTCCCAAGGCTTTAATTTTCTTTCAGTGCCCAGAAATATTCTTTCAAAAAGAAACAGAAAAAACTTCTATTTTATTATTCCCTCACAAAAATATTTTATTTTTATTTTCACGATTATTTTATTTTAATCGTAGCAACGATCGAAAAAGTCCCAATGATGAATTTTTTCCCAAATCTGAAAAAATTCTTTATAATAACACAATGTCACTTGTTTATTTAAAAACCTTTCCTCAAACATATGAAAAAAGTGATTTGCCAATAAAGAATTGTCGGTGCTTCAATAGCTGTTTACCTGAACGTAACGCCTATTATCATGCACTGATATTTACGATCAACTTATTCACCTCAATGTTCTTGAACGAACAAATTCGAATGACCTTCTGAAGTACAAAATAAAAAAAAATGGTGGCAATTGGAAAAAGGAAAATATCGAAATGTTAGCCTTTCAACCTAAAATATATTTTCAACTTAGTGACCCAAAAAATAATAATGTTTTAGAACAATGCTTCAAAAATTTTATGAGCTTTACTTGGAATCGTAGAAATCTCAATGAAAATAAAAATTCATATAAATTATGATTCTTGCGCGAGAAGTTTCTTCTAAGCAGTAGAAGTCTCCATATGCGTGTATTTCAGAGTAGCTTCTGGGGGTTTCCCAGTTGAAAATCATTTTTCCAGAATAACAAAATATGTACCAACTAACTAAAAGAATCCGCTTATCAGATTTTCAAAAATGATTGGATGTTATTGAATGAAAGCTTGTTTTCTCGAGAAAAAGATTTTGTGAAGTTCTGTTACATTCAATATTTAACACTTCATTAATTTATGTAAAATATTAAGATGTTTCAAACATTTTTATCTCTTTAAAATTATTAGTTGACGATTTTAGGCATTAAAAAATAATGTAGAAAAATTTAATGCTGGTTGCTGGTAGTGAAATTTTTCTGACGAATATAAGCAGGTAGTTATTTATTAAAATCTTATAATTTCAGCGAGAAGAATAAAAAATAAGGGCGAAAAGAATAAAGCGATAAGAATCAAAGGTTCGGTCAAAGGCACACGTTTTTTAATGAATAATATTTTCGTAAGTTTCAAATTTTGCTCATGAAAAATAATCTTGTTTGTTTAAAAAAGTACCATTATTGACGACTAGTACTTTAAAACTGGAAGTTCGTTAAAAGTGACATCTGACTTCCTTTGTTTGGGCAAAATTGATTTAGAAACCAAATTCGTCATTGATGCAATAATCAGTTCTTTCGATTTTTTCAAAACCTAATAATATTTTTTGATCAAAACTTTTTATTACCGATTCGATAACGCAATACCTAGAAATTTAAATTATTGCTTTTTTTCAAGTTGAAAATTGAACTGTTCATCACCATTCAACTTCAACAAATCTAGCTTTTCAAATGAGAAAATTTTTTCCTATGTGTACTGGGAACCTAATAATCTTTTTTGAAAATTGGATCGAATAGCTGAAAAGTTTGGTAATGTCCTTGTCGCCCGCAAGCATGTGGAAATTTCAACAAATATCAAATTTTCTTATTTTCCTTTCCATGCCCTCCCCGATAGGCAACGAACGCATCTGAAATTATATATTAGACCTAAGTACCGATTATGTAATAATCTTGTTTCACAGTCAATATGGAAGACGGATCAGATATAGGAAAGGCGTGGCGAAGGCAAGGTTTCTAAGTCGCAATCGTGCTCATGCCAAAAGCTCGGCGAATCAGAAAACGGCCTCACCACCAGGCCCATGTTGGAACAGTCGGACTAAAATTTCCCTCTCCATGAAATTTCCCACTACCGGGGCCCGCGAGACGACAGGCTCGCTCGCACCGACGCAGCGGCCAATCGCCGGCCGTCCCCCACCATGTCCCACCTGACAGGCGCGCATGCCCGGCGGGTAGAGGCATAAATATAAGTGGCCTCGCGCTACGGATTTTCATAATTCGCTCTACGGGCAAACGACGCGCAAGATCGAAGATCCATTCCTGCGAAGGCATACCACGAGCAAGGTCGGCATCGCCTCTCTCAACGCAGCTACGAGACACCGGGGCACGCTGGTACCAGGGTCTGCACCCCAGATCTCCGCAGACATCTATTTTCCGACGCATCCACGGCTATACAGCAAGGCTCAACAAGAGCAAATTACCAGCACCGCGTGTTCCCTGACAACACACGGTACGTGACTTGCCTTCGTCGCTTCGCGCCTCCAGCTTTGATCCATCTCAGTAATTGGAAGAAAATAAAGCCTTCGTTTTTTTTTAAATTTCTTTGCCCTAACCACTAACCTCTCCCTCATCCTGCTGTACCTTCAGCTTTTGTTTGTTTTTTTTTGTTCAAGAAAAAAAATAGTAAATACGAAAGGAATAATTTTTAAATTTTGTCTATTTTATAGTACAATATAATAGTTCTAAATATAATATCATTATTTCCAGCGCACACACCCCTACAAATAACGCACCAAACTTCATCGGGGGTCTATAGGTTGCCTTCCAGGGGACCTCTAGGGCACCGATTAAGCGTGCATGTGTTATCACGCTCACACCTACCCGTGCACATCACAATTCATCGAGGACCTACAGGTTGCCTTCGAGGAGACCTGTAGGGTGCCGATTAACTGTGCATGTGTCCTGACCCATACACCTACATCGTATACATCACAATTCGTCTAGGACCTACAGGTTGCCTTCAAGGGGACCTGTAGGGTGCCGATTAACTTTAAAGCCTAGTGATTCCGAAGACAGTGGCTTAGTGACACAACAGCTTCCCCAAAACAGTAAGGACCTTGGCACAGGACTAGCGCTGGGACTCCCTCTCTGCCTCTCTTCAGGCCTACTACCAGTGTCCGCTGATTAGCAAAGCCGACTTACGGACGATCCTTCCGCGAGAGGCACCCTCACGAACCCCACGCCGTGTAATGTGACATCTTGCCCCTGTTATGCTCCTCCCGCCCTTCTGAGACCTTTTACATCGACAAGCGCTCCCTTTTTCTCATTTTATTTCCTCATCGAGTGTCCATATTGTAGAAGACTCTTTAACTGCATTTTCGGGCAAGAATAGAACTTATGGATCCCGAGGGTCCACGCCACACCCGGAAAAACAGATTGAATGAACGCCGCCTTGAGAGGCAAAAATATCGCGAGTCCCTGAGATCTTGGGCGGGTACCTCCAACGACGCCGATACGTTGCTCGCTGGTTCAAGCTCAAACGCCTCAAAATCAGGTACTGAACTCATCGATCGTGAACTCGGACACGCGAATGACGACGCGAGCCTATACGGACCCGAAAGCCACCTACCCGCCGCACCAGTCCGTCCCCCGAAAGTCCGATCGAGATAGGCATCGACTAATTCAAAGAGCTCGCAGTCTATCTGCTCAAGAACACCACGCCATCACTAGCAAAAAACGTTCAAGCCCCTCGTGAACACGCGAATCCCCCTTCGTAGGACGAAGTACGGCAATCACCGACAGTCGAGGCTGACGATCCTGAACACCCCGGGCTGTACGAATTTTCTTCACGAGCCACCCAAGCGGAAGAGAATTCTGAGAATACGGACTTCGATGACATTCTCACCCTCAGCGCATCTCCCATTAGCTTCCCACCGAAGAAACGCACCCCCAGCACCGGGCAAACCGCGGGCTCCCCAGTCGCATCCACATCACAAAGAGGTGGTTCCAGGACCGATCACAACGCAGGTTCCACCGTCCAACTCTCTCCAAGGAAGGGGGTTCCAAGTGTAACCCAGAACATCCCTCATAGTCCCAGGGTAAATATAGTGCGGACCGACAAGACGGCTCAGTAGCAAAGTTCCTAGAGGCCGAGGAACTATGGGGAAAATGTTTCAGAGACGGCGCCTCAACGATCCGTCGCAGAAAGCTAATTCAAGACGAAGGGCCGAGCGCGCCCTCACCTCCCGTTATTCCTACACGACACGATTCTGTGCCAGCCCTCCCCGGACATCATCAATCAACATCCCAAATCCGCTCCGTGTTGACCCGTTTTCCGGGCACAGACAGAAGAACACCTCTTGAATCAGAAAGCAAAAGAAGGAGAAGCTAAAAAAGAAGAGAGCACCATACGTGGCAGCGTTTCTCTTATTTCAAACCTAGACCGGTCTTTTTCAGAAACCCAGAACATCGGCCCTTGCCAGATCCACCAAATATCCAAACGAATAATTGAAATTCTGTGTTCGACATGAAGTTCCCCGACTCCTAAATCATTTCCTCCCTTCCGATCCTCAATCCTTACCGTAAAATCGTACTTTACCCAAACCCCATCCGTTCGCCCGCCACGCGAAATAATTCATAGAGAGGGTTCCGTCGCGTGACTACATCTTTTTCCCGAGAGGTGTATGAATCCAGATGATATTCCTCAGCGCGTATATACTCCTTGTCCTTTGAAATATTTTGAAATAACTTGAAATCCTTTGAAATTTGAAAAGTTGGGTGGTTAACTCTGTGGATCATTTCATTAAGAACTTGTGTCAGGCGATGTAATGTTGAGTTTCCACCAACTAAAATTATGAATCTTGAACCGAGAAAATTACTTTTGAACAAAATTGTTCAACTTTTAACCAGAAAGGATGAATTCTCAATAAAAAATGTCATAGGTGGCATTCCAACCAAAAAATATTAAAATTTTTAATGAAAAATGTATAAAATAAACCAAGAAACAGAATGTTTCAATAATATATTAGGCACTGAATGAATAATTTTCAAACATTGAAGTGCGCAAAAATGTAGTGCATCGTTTTTCATGAAAAATATCTTCTAGGTATTGAGGTAACGAAATTTCTTTCTCCGGAAAGTTTTATGAAATTTAATTATAATGATCTCAGGAGAACAAGGGTGACACCTATAATCAGTGAGATACAGAATAAAATACCAAATATATAGTGAAAGACTAGAATATTCTTTCAGATACCCTGTTAACTAAATTCTTTATTTACGTAATTTACAAAGGTTCAAGAACGTGCCACATGAGCAAAAAAAAATCCCACTCCATTTTCTTAAATCCTAATGATTGGAAAATCGTACTTGCTGCTCATTTGATATGGGTTTGTATACTTTAAAGGAAAATTGTATTCTCTACTTCTTTTTGCAGAATTAACTTCACAGTTTAAATGTTTACCTAATGACGAACCTATTCCTGTTTTTCCACGTTCCAGAGTGGCCAGCCTTGATTCTGTTGGTAAATATAATACAATTATGTATCTAATAATCAAAAAAAATTTCAGCTTAATGCAAACAACAATTTGTGCAACGCCACCCGCATTCTGTCCCAATTAATATACTTTATCACGGTCCAAGCTTTCAAAAACATGCCCCACGAGCGAAAAAAAAAATCCCCCACGATTTCTTGAAATCTAATAGTATTTTTTAAATCAAACATTTTCATTGTTGATTCGGCAACTTAATAGTTAGAAAGCAATACCTCACTTTGAAACAATTAAAAGTTGGTAAAGAACACATGCTCAATTAAGGATTCATGTTTGAACATTCGGGATATCGTACATGCTGAATATATGATGTGAATTTTCTCAAAGTAATTTTTTGTAACATTATTTCCAGTATTATCCAATATTGTCCTAAATATTGTAGTTAACGTTTGAAGAATATACGTTTTTGCATTTTGCAATAAATTAAAATGATCTCCTCTTGACAGTGGCCTACTCTTGTAATAGTTTCTTATACGTAAAAAATTTTTTTCAACTCTTTCTTCTTGCAGAGCGAAATTCACAGTTTGACTGTTTGCCGAATGGCGCCCCCATTCTATTGTTCCTCGTAGCGGGAAATATTCTTCTTTTTCTGACAGAAACATTCTCCTGCTAGGTCTCTTCCTCCTACCGAGCCTCCTCTTCATGCCAGGTTCATGTCTCCTCCTGCCAATTGCAGATGCATAGCTGCACCTACCAGACTTATTATTTCTTCTGACGGATCTATATATGGATTTGACCAACTTGAATTTATTCGGCTTACTCCCAATAGGAATTCGCATCGGAAATTCGAACTTCGGAAACACACTTTTCCTCCAGAAAAACTACTTGAAATACTTTCGACCAATCTTATCGAATTTTGGAGTAAAGCATATAAACCACGATCTTCCACACCATTAATTCATTTGATGTATTATGGTTCCCGAGGCTTTAATCATTTGTCAATGTCCCAGTTCACTTTTTGATGAGGGAAAAATTTACAAAAGGTGTTTTTCGTTTTCAAATTAAAATATATTCGTGGATGAAAATTGCTATAGGTTTGATAATACTAAGCAATAACTAGTTACGTTTTGTTGATAGCGATAGTGGTAACAAAGTTAATTTTGTAAATAAGTAACGAATTTGTAATTAACTACATTTCTTCAATAACCGAAACTTTTCTTTCCTTTACCGCCAATCAATATACATTTAATCACAAAAAGGATCAAATAGTTAACAATAACCATTCTTATATACAGTTTCTTCTCCGAAATATTTGAAATTCAGTTTTCTTGTTGTTGAGATTTCAGTTTTCATTAATTTCCTGAACTGCCACAGATATTCCCAGAGATAAAATAACTCTTATAGTATTTTTAGGAATATAAAATTTCAAATGTAATTTCAAATTAAAAAATTTTGACTTTTGACCAAATTGAGGAATTTTCATTTATACATCTTTAAAATTGTATAAATTTCAACTTTAAATCTTCACATATGAATATTTTTCTATTTTCAATTTTTGAAATGGGAGCATTCCACAATAAGGCATTATAATTTTTATGATTTCCTATTATAAACAATAAAAACGGAAGAGACTTCAATTGCAAATATTTAAAATTAAAGAATTTTTCATTGTTTTTCTTCAAAATTGAATTGAATGTTCGAAAATAATTACATAATTTCAAATTATATACATGCCGAATTAAATAATTTTGTAATTATGAAATTGTGAAGATTCTTGACTGCCGAAAAATTTAAGAATTGGTATTCTAACATATTAAAAATTTGATAAATTTTAGTTTAAAATTTCACAATTGGGTACTGTTCAACTATAGTTCTTAAAGACTTGACTATTCAGAAAAAGCATTCAAGATTTCATAATTTTCTATTATATACATTAAATATATTGACGAGTCTCCAATTGTCAATATCGAAAATTAAAGAATTTTCTGTAGTAAATAGTCCAAATTGAAATACGTATGGCAAATATGCGTTCAGAATTACACCATTTTAAACTAAAACATTTTGCAATTTTTATATTCAAAAATTTGTTCTCTTCATAGGATTTCAATTCACACATATTTAAACCTTTCTTTAAAAAACCTTTAAAAAAATTAGGAAAATTTTTTTCCAATTTGACAAATATTTAATCAGAGGTAGAAAGTGAACTTTTATGATTTTTTCTGCGGATATACTGTAAAAAAAGACACGCAAAATCTGATACCATAAAAAAAATCTTTAGTTTTTACAGTGCTTTAACGAATGCATTCTCATCATATATCTCATGCTTCGCACTCGGTTTGGTCGAAAATGTGAGCTTTTCTTAGTTATGCAACACTATTATATTAAATGTATATTACATTTATTCATGTACCTTGGCTTGGGATTGCTTATTTATTTATTGCAAAAAAAAAGTACGAATTTTATTGATTATGATTACTTCAATATTTGTTCCTTATCCTGCATTAAACTTTATCCTCAGCTGCCCTCAAAAGTTTATATCATTTCAATAAACGTATATTATTACAATTCATAATATGCATTGGTATCGTTTTTCCAAAAAGTTAATTTGTTTATTTTGAATGTATTTTTACAACAAAAGTTTATAAAAATTGAACTTCCCTAGAACATTCATTGTTTTAGAAATATGATGACAGTAATAACTAACCTAGGACTCTTAATAAAGAAATATAACAACTGACACTCGACAGATGAGTTGGTCTGGTCTTCCTCATTTAGTGCTTTACCTGCTCTACTATAAAATTAAGCAAGATTAGGGGTTAGGGCCCTACTGGAGTTTTCCCATTCCAGCTGGGATCAATGAGATGTTATCTCCGTTTCCCATGTTGGTTTTTGCACGTACTTTATGGCGAATTCTTGCATTATATGTATATATTCCAGCAAGAACACTACTACTCTCCAATATTGCAAAGCCGTGATCAGCGAATGTTGACAATACAATTTGTTCTTGGGTTGGCATGCATCCGAAGCAATGACGTCCGGCAAGTAGTTGAATTGGTTTATCCATAGCAAAAGTGTATCTGCGAAGTTCGAATTGCCAAAGCGTATTTTCAGACGGAGTTAGCCCAATCAATTGGAGTTGGTCAAGTCCATATACGTGAACCTTAGAAAAAGCAATCCTGTTAGGTGACACTATGCGCCTGACAGGAGGAGACCTGTACGTGGCACGTAGAGTAGGTTCGGGAAGAGCATGTTGTTTGTCAGATGAAAAAGAAGACGGTACGTCACGAGGAACACTAGGAATAGGGTCGCCATTAGGTAAACCCTTGAACTTTGAATTTAACTCTGCAAGAAGAAACAGGGGATTTTTCAAAATATATTTTGATATATCGTGAACTATTACTAATTGAAAGCTGAAACAGCCATATTCAGAGAATTGTGTTCGGGAAAGACACATGAAAAATTGCGTTCAGTATGTTTTGTTACAGAATATAATGCGCTTTTATACACAAATGCACCGAAATTCTGGAACAACAGAAACAACTTCCCTTTTCGTAGAGGTAAGCAAATCAGACAATTCCGCATAATTTTTTAGATGCTTCACACCTACCTTACTCTATTTATTGATCGTCAGCAGGTTATGTAATTTTAATAATTAATCGCAAGCTAATACTAAACGGCAAAAATTACCATTTTGATAAAAAATAATTAACAAGTATATTAACTTACTTCGTATATCCGTTACCTCTTCCAATCTCAAAAATAATATCACTGTCTTCAGCCATTTTTAACATGAAAAGTTCATTTTTTCTGCGAAGTATGACTCTTAAGAGAGGAATAATGATTTGGCCAAGAAGAAAGACCTTATAAGCAAGAGATTGCTGAGACTGTGAATTTGTTTGTGAGAATTGAAAAAAAAAGATAATTATGTTATTAAATGGCATTTCATTATGTTATATTACTATTCAGAAGAAAAGAAACCAGTTCGCAGCCAAAAATATTTTTTTAAACATCTGTGCAGAAATTTTTTCTACAGCACTCAACTAACAACAATGAGAAAAATGGATTTTTGCTTTCAACTTATTGCCAAATATAGCGAATTGCTCCTAATTATTTAATATTTGTCTAAATTATTTAATTTTATTTCACAAATAAATATTGCACATGATTCCTCAGCAATCACGCAATAGTTATTCATGTTTTTTAAGACGGTTGCTATAAATCTTTGGGAGTATTAAAAATATTTTCTAAAAATATTCGTTGCCCGAAATTACTGTTAAACTTAAAGACCAGAATATGTGTTACTATGGATGAAGTGCAGTTATTCTTTTACGTATTCCCAAAATCTTTGAAGTCACTTTTGATAAGTTTTTCTTCAGAATTGAAACTTATTTAAATTTCAATACTTAAGAACACGAATTCTAAAATTTTGTTAAGAGACAAGCTTTTTCAATCATAAATCTTTCAAGTTGAGCAATTTCAAATGTAAATCATCAAAATTACAAAACAGTATTATTCTAGAGCTTAAAGCGTGCATTACTTTTGACTTTTAATTTGCAAAATGAAAAACAGCTTTACTCTAAAACTGTTTAAATTTGTGCGCTTAAAAACAATAAGGTGAAGAAGTTGGCCGGTGAATATTTGTTTATAAAAACAAGTGTTATGTGAATTTTTGCAGGATACCATCGTTCATGGTTTCGTAACTTCCATACTCTCAACTAAAATTCAAGAGTGAAAAGTAATAATCTCATTTTTGAACATTTTTCTCTTAAATGCAGAAACCTAAGGTTCTCTTTTAGATCAAATAAAAATTAAAAACTGTTCTTTATTTACTTTACAAATTTCGGAAAATTCTAATCTTAAGTTGTTTTATTGGTCATATAGACCATATTAGGCCATTTTTGGATATTTAAAATAAAATAATTTTTAAATCATCACGAGAAGTTTATGGTTTACAGAGTCAAGTGCCTTAGAAAAGTCGAACAGCACTACAATCGTGATCTCTTTATTGTCTAATGTCATCTTATAATCATTGTTGACTTTAAGATTTGCTATTTGTGTACTGTATTTTACTCGAAAGCCGAATTGCATTGGATCGATTAAGTTCCGAGAGCCTAGGTATTTAGATCATTAACTGTGAACTATTTTTTTTAAACGGTTTAGATAATGCGCATAGAATGGACATAGGCAGAAAACCTTTAGGGCTTGTAGTGGAACTAATTTTTAGAATTGGTCGATTGATGACCCTTTTCTAAATGTCTGGGAATATCCCAACTTGCAAGGATGCATTGTATGTATGATGTATGTATGCATGTATGTAATTTACACGTCCGGTGCTTTGGAATGTGATTACCTTTCTTCTTTCTCGAAGTTTAGAATGGGCAGGCAGATTTTTTTCAAAAAGTTCAAACAAATTGAAGAGATATTGCGGGATTTCGGTGTGAAAGAGATTATATAAAAAATTACCCATGAAATACTGTCTTCTCTTAGCTACATTCAGAAACCCTGCT
>JAABKJ010002669.1:0-27419 GCA_011634705.1 Andricus grossulariae
TAATATAATATAATATAATATAATATAATATAATATAACATAATATCCTAAAAAATATACTGCATTTTCAACAAAATAAGAAAAATTTTTAACAAAAAAGGTTATTTCTAATCAAGAAAGATAAATTTTCAACTTAATAGTTAAATTATCAGCAACAAATATAATTTTTTTTGCAAGCAGTTGCATCTACAAACAAATAATTGAACTTTTAAACAAGAAAGATGAATTTTCAACCACATGGACAAATTTTCAATAAAAAAAGATTAAGCTTTAACCAAAAAAAATTGCATTTCTAACCGATAAGTTGAATTTTTTGTCAAAAAGACGAATTTCTTATGAGACAGTTCAATTTAAAAAAAAGGTGAATTTTCAACCAAGAAAGATGAATTTTTAACCAAAGACGATGATTTTTCTACCAAAAAATTAGTTTTCAATCCAAAAGGACGAATCGAAAACAAAACAGTTGAATTTTTGACTGGAGAAGATGACCTTTGAAAAATTGAATTTTGAACAAAATATTCGAATTTTTAAGCAAAAAAAAAAAAAGAATTTCTTAGATGACAGTTCAAATTTTTAACAAAAAAGGTAATTTTCAATACAGGAAGATGAATTTATAAACAAATTGTTGCATTTTCAATCGAAAAATTGAATTTTAACATCAAAAAGACTAATTTTTGAAAAGACAAATAAAAGTTCAATAAGAGAGTTTAATTTTCAACAAATAAAAATCGATTTTCAACCAAAAATTATGATTTTTCCACCCTAAAAGATGAATTTCAATTTTTAACAGAACAGTTAAATTCTTATCGTAAAAGACTCATTTTCATCCAATTTGGTTAACTTTCTACCAAAAGATAAGATTTTAACAGAACATAAGAATTTTCAACAAAAAGTTTACTTATAACTAAATAATAGGATTTTCAACTAAAATAATGAATCTTCAACTAAGAAATATTTTAATTTGAAATCAAAAACAGTTCGTTCAAACAAAAAAGACCAATTTTTAACAAAATAGTTGAATCATCAAACAAAACAGATTAATTTTCTACTAATGATGAATTTTTAACCAATAAGGATTTTTTTGTCAAAAAATAGAAACGTTTTTAACTAAATTATGGAATTTTCAAGCCTGAAAACGAAGTTTCTACAAAACCATTGAATTTTCAACAAAAAAGTTGATTTCCTAATAAATAGGTGAATTTTCAAGTAAATAGTTGAATTTTCAAACAATAAAATTAACTTTCTATCAAAAGAGAAAATTTCAACCAAATGATGGAATTTTCAAGCCAAAAGGATCAATTTTATACAAAACAGTTGAATTTTCAATTAAAAAGTTAATTTTTTCCCAAATAATTTCTTTTTCAAATAAACAGTTCAATTTTCTACTAAAATAGTTGCATTTTCAACCAAAAAGTTGAGTTTTCAAATAATAATATTAATTTTCTACCAAAAGACGAAATTTTAACAAAGTACAAGAATTTTTAATCAACTAGTTGAAATTTTTTCCAAAAGAGATGCTTTTTTAAACCAAAAGGACGATTTTATACCAAAAATAGAATTTTCGACAGAAAACTTAATTTACAAACTAATAATTGAATTTCCAACTAAAATTAAGAATCTTCAATAAAAAAGGATGAATTCTTAACAAAACATGTAATAGTTGATATTTCAGGCAAAAAATATTTTAATTTGAAATCAAAAACAGTTGAATTTGAAAAAAGCTCAATTTTCAACAATTTTCTGCTTTAGTTGCATTTTCAACCAAAAATATTTTTCTGTCAAAAAGACAAAAAAAGAACAATTTTAACCAAATTATGGAATTTTCAAGACAAAAAGGATCAACTTTCTACAAAAGAGTTAAATTTTCAATAAAGAACCTAATTTTTCATTAAATAGTTAATCTTTTAGATAAACAGTTGAATTTTTTACTAAAATAGTTGAATATTCAACCATAAAGTTGAATTTTTGAACAACACGATTATTTTTCTACCAAAAGACAGAATCATAGAATTTACAACAAAAAACTTAATTTACAAAATAATAATTGAATTTCCAACTTAAATTAAGAATCTTCAACAAAAAAATATGAATTCTCAACAAAATGTGTAATAGTTGATATTTCAGCCACAAAATATTTTTATTTGAAATCAAAAACAGTTGAATTTGAAAAAACATCAATTTTTAACAATTTTCTACTTTAGTTGAATTTTTAACCAAAAAAGATTTTTCTGTCAAAAAGACAAAAAAAAAAAAATTTAACCAAATTATAGAATTTTCAAGCCAAAATAATCAACTTTCTACCAAAAGACACAATTTGAAAAATTTCAATTAACTAGTTGAAATTTTTATCAAAAGAAATGAATTTTCGAACCATGAAGATGATTTTGTTACAAAATAATATAATTTTCAACAAAAAACTTGATTTACAAACTAGTAATTGAATTTCCAACTAAAATTAAGAATCTTCGACAAAAAAAGATGAATTTTCAACAAAACATGTAATAGTTGATATTTCAGCAAAAACATTTTTAATTTTAATTCAAAAACAGTTGAATTTGAACAGAAAAGATCAATTTTCTACTTTAGTTGAATTTTCAAGCCGAAGGGATCAACTTTCTACAAAATAATTGAATTTTCAATAAATGATTCAATTTACTACTAAATAGTTAATATTTTGAATAAAGAGTTGAATTGTTTACTAAAATAATTGAATTTTCAACCAAAAAGTTGAATTTTCGAATAACACAATTAATTTTCTGCCAGAAGAAAAAAAATTTCAATTAACTAGTTGAAATTTTTACCAAAATGGATGAATTTTAGAACCAGAAAGAAGATGTTTTTACAAAATAATAGAATTTGCAACAAAAAACTTAATTTACAAACTAATAATTGAATTTCCAACTAAAATTAGGAATCTTCAACAAAAAAGATGTATTTTTAACAAAACATGTAATAGTTGATATTTCAGACAAAAAATATTTTGATTTGAAATCAAAAATAGTTGAATTTGAGCAAAAAAAATCAATTTTCAACAATTTTCTACTTTAGTTGAATTTTTAACCAAGAAAGATTTTTCCGTCAAGAAGACAAAAAAAAAACAATTTTAACCAAATTATAGAATTTTCAAGCCAAAGGGATCAACTTTCTACGAAACAGTTGAATTTTCAATAAATAGTTCAATTTACTACTGAATAGTTAATATTTTAAATAAAGAGTTGCATTTTTTACTAAAATAATTGAATTTTCAACCAAAAAGTTGAATTTTTGAATAGCACAATTACTTTTCTATCAAAAGACAAAAATTTTCAATTAACTCGTTGAAATTTTCACTGAAAGAGATGCATTTTCAAACCAAAAAGAAGATTTTTTTGCAAAATAATAGAATTTTCAAACCGAAAATATGAATTTTCAAAAAAAAAAAACTTAACTTACGAACTGATTATTGAATTTCTAACTAAAATTATAAATCATCAACTAAAAAAGATAAATTTTCAACAAAAAAGGATGAATTCTCAACAAAACATGTAATAGTAGATATTTCAACCAACAAAAATATAAAATTAAAAACAGTTTTTGTGAACAAAAAAGACCATTTTTCAACAAAATATTTGAATCCTCAGCCAAAAAAATTAATTTTCTACCAAAAAAGACAAATTTTGAACAAAATAAATTAATTCTCCACCAAATAATAGAATTTTTGAATATAAAAGATCAATTTTCAATGGAAAATATACACTTTTAAAACAGAAAAATTCAATATGCAGTTCAAAAAATTAATTTTTAAACAAAAAATGGATCTTTCTACAAAAATAGTTGAACTTCTAATCCAAAAGGACGAATTTTTGACAAAAAAATTAAAAAAATTACACGATTTCATTTTGAATTGAAGAATTTCGAAATTGAGTGATTTCAGAATAAAATTTTCAAAATAGGACAATTTCAAAACGTCGAAAATTCAATATTTTTATATTAGAATTTTGAAAATTGGATCGTTTTATATTCAAAGGTACTCAAATTGTATTATTATTATTATTATTATTCAAAAGCATTCAAAATAGAATAATTTAAAACTGAAAACTTTCGAATTCAAACAATTTTCAGTTCGAAGCGTCTAAAATTTAAAATTGAAGAAAATAGAGGAATTTTCAACAAAAGAATAAAAACTTTAAACAAATACTAGAAATGTTTACCAAACGTGAGGAATTGTGCATTAAAAAATAATATTAGATTACGTACTCAAAAATAATTAACTTTCACCAAAAAATAGTAAAAATTGGGAAGAATTGGGAAATAGTTAGAAAATAGGGGGAAAAAGGGAATTTCTTTAAAAAAGGGGAATAGAGAGGCCTAGGGGAAAAATTTAAAGTCTGATAGAAACATATTTATATTTTCAAATATAATGCAAGTAGTAAAAGATCTTTTTTTACGTGGGAACGGTTGATTTACTATTTCAGTAGTGATAATCGGCTTTGGTCAGACATGTGCAGGTCTGTCCAAAGTCGGTCGCTACTACTGAACGCCAGAGATTATGAATTAACCTCATCTACTGAAGAAGGGTAATAAATACAAATCAGTATATATCTCAATTTGTATACCATTTAAATTGGTTCTTAAGTATTTAATCCATTAGCATTCAAATTACTTTCCTCATTTACAAAACTTTTCAAACAGGGATGTTAATGCTCGATCATTATGAAGCTCAGCTTAATGAAACAAAGCCGGCAATTACGTCTTGACGCAATTAGTTGCCAATGAAACTGAGACTCAGTAAAACCCACATTTTATCGAATTTTGAGACCTAGTATTCTTACTTAATGGCAGACGATAAAGTTGCACTGGTGATTAGGTTTTAACAACAAACAATATTTTATATAGCAGCAAACGCAGTCGTTTATATCGCTGCATTTTTATTTCATATCATAAAAATAAGAGCTTTTTAAAAATTCATGATTAAACCAATTTTTGAGAAATAAAAAAAACATTTGATCATTAATAATTTTGAATTGAAAACGTTCCAAATTAATCAATTTCAGATTATTAAAATGTCACTATTAAACAAATTTTTAAGAATTAAAAAAATTAGTGATTAATAATTTTGAATTGAAAACGTTTTAAATCTAAAAATTTTATATCAGGTGAAATTTTGAAAATAAGATAATATTTCCGATGGAATGAAAAGAAATTAAATATGTATAATATCTAAATTAAATCGTTAAAAATTGAATGATTTGAAATTTAAAGTGTTTGAAATTGAAAAGTTTCAAATAAAAAGCTCTCAAAATTAAAAAAAATGCAGATTACAATTTTGAAAATTGGACACTTTCATTAGAATTGTATAATGTGTGATTCAAAACATTTAAAATCACACAATTTCATTTTGAATCGAAGAATTTCGAAATTTAATGATTTTAGAGTAAAATTTTCAAAATAGGGCAATTTCAAAACGTTTAAAATTCAATATTTTCAGATTAGAATTTTGGAAATTGGATCGTTTTATATTCAAAGGTATTCAAATTGTATCCATATTATTATTATGATTATTATTATTATTATTATTATTCAAAAGCATTCAAAATAGAATAATTTTAAACTAAAAACTTTTGAATTTAAACAATTTTCAGTTCGAAGCGTCTAAAATTTAAAATTAAAAGTTTGAAAGTATAAAATTATGAAATTCTAGAATTTTCAATTGTTATTACATGAAAAATTATGTTTAAAGATTAAAATTAATCAGACAAATTTTTGCAGAAAAAAAATCAGTTATTTTTAAAAAATTTTAAAAACTTGAAAATTGTAACTATTCAAAATTAGGAAATTATTCAATTACTGAGGTATCAATTTCAGATAGTTAATTTTGATGAATTTAGTTCAATTCCTTTTTTTTTTAATTTTCAACACTATTCGAAATTGTTATGAAATTATAAAATTTTATATTCAAATATTTTTTAATTACAAATGATTCATTTTTTTAAATTTTCAACTAAAAATCAGGCAATTGAAAGATATTATAATAAAAATTAAAAATAAAGAAATACGAAATAAGATTGTTATACATGATTTCAATGTTTAAAATTGTATAATTTTAAGCCTTTGAAATCAAACTTGTTTTTTTCTTAAATTGAATTTGAAATTATCGATATTGTTCAAAATTGAAATCAAACAATTTAGAATATCTAAATCTGAAATCGTCAAATATAAAATTGACCATCAAGGCATTTAGTACAAAATTTGGAAACATTTAAAAGATTTAATAGTTGAACTATCTTGAAATTTTGAATATTTCAATTGAAGGCTATAATATTGTGAAATTTGAAATCTCTCAAAATTGAGAAGTTTCAAACCAAATATTTTTAAATTCAAGCTTTTGCGAACAAAAAAATTTCCTTAAGTCAAGAGTATTTTTTTGGAATCAAAGCGACTTTTCTTTGACTAAAAGCCTGTGAATATTTTTATTCGCTTAAAAGAATTTTTTTTAGTGAAAAAATTACTTAATATTTAACCTAATTTGTAAAATTACCAAAAAAGAACCACTGATTATTAGGACAAATTTCAGAATAGAACCCTGAGCGTAAATTAGTAAAAAAATGTTTTTAAGGCTGTTTTCATCAAGAAATTTTTCTATCTACTTAATTTACACATAAAGTTGAAAAATTTTCAAATTTAAGATAACTTATTTCAAATCAAGCATAATTTAATAGTTTATTGTATCTTGATAATTTTGTATAAACAACTGCATTCAGATCCGGAGTCATAGGTGAATTTTGAATGGTTTTCGATATATTTATCATTTTTGTTTATAATACAATTCGAAGTAATATAAAGCATTCAAATTAAAAATGAATAAACTTATTATTGTTGTAAACAAATGTGTAATTTGAGAAATTTTTCAATGTCCTAGGTACTTTTTTAAAAAAGTTTATTGTTTGACTTACCAGTTATGCTTTAATCAAAAGAGACGAATTTTCAAAAAAATAGATTAAATTTTAAACAAATAGTTAAACTTTCATGCCAAAAAGACAATTTTTTTAGAAGACAGCTAAATTTTCGACAACAAAAAATAATAATTTTCGATCAAGAAAAATGAATAACCAATAAAAAAATTACTTTTCTACCATATAAGAATAACTTTCAATCAAAATGCATAACTTTGTAACAAAATACGATAATTTTCAACAAAATAATTCAATTTTTTCACAAAATAGTTAAATTTTTAACCAAATGCCCTTATTTACTACCTACAAAGATTAATTTGTAATAAAATAAACTAATTTTTGAATAAAAAGATTATTATGAATTATTATTAATTTTATATTATTTATATTGATAATTATAATAATTTCATATTATCATGAATTTTTAACCAAAAAAGATTACTTTTCTACTATAAAAGATGAATTTTCCATAAAAAAATATGAATTCTGCATACAAAAAGGCGAACCCGAAATAGATGATTTTCTTATTGAATTCTATAATTTTACTTTGCATCCAAGCGAAAAAAATGAGAAAAAGAGAAATTTTTTGAAACAGGGGGAAAAGAAGTTTTCAGGAAAGGGGAAACCAGGCGAGTAGCTGAAAGGGTGAGAAGACCGTAATTAAATTTTTAATTAATCGATTCTAAAATTTTTTAAGTTAAAAATATCCAACTGTTACTGCTTGAAATTTGAAAAAATTAATTCGATTCCAAATGTTCTCAATTAGAATGATACAATTTTTTCTAGCTTTGAATTTCAATTTAAAAAACTTCAATGTAATTAAAATTAAGGCTATAAGTACAGCTAACTCAAAAAATCGACTGGTCGAATTTTTCTTGAAAAGTCGATTAGTCGCGTTTTTCTTCAACAAGCACTCTTAGCGGTTTTTGTAAGAAACTATCAAATTTTAGATTTGCGGATTACAATTTTTTTGAATCAAAAAAATAGTGTCATAAACTTTGATATATTTAATTCGAGCAAATCCTTCATATAAATAGAAAATCGTAAAAAAATGGTTTGAATAAATAAGGTAGATATTTTTTATTCAATAAAAATGAATAAATGTTTTGGTAATTAAAAAAAAAACATTTATTTTTTCAATCATATAATATGAAACAATTTTAGTTTTTTTTTTACTCAGACAAACATTTTTCTCAGTATATTTTGAAGATTTTTTCGTAACTTTGCCCAAAAGCATAGCGGTACACCTAGAACATCCTTAATTGCTGTTGGAATGAATAGTGAAAAAAAAAAATAAAAAATGTGGAGAATGGACTCATTTATAGCACATACCGATAGTCGTAATGACGGTGAGAGAGTAGAGAAAAGCACCGGCAAAACTCCATTGCTTGCTGCCTTCGAAAGAATCCACTCCGTCGTATCCGTTTTTTATTGCACTCACGATCTCTTTCTGGTAATTTTGAAGCTCTGCACGAACTCTCTCTTTCCAGGACCTCTCCGAAAAAACGTTGAGCTGAAAACAAATACATCGGAAAACGAATAATTAATCAACACCCATTACTGAGAAGCTAAACGCTTCATTTGCACTGCTAAATTAAACCAACAAAACCGATCATTCAGGATGACTGAAAAAATTTATTTTCAAAATTACCTGAATTTTCCATGATTTTTCCCTGACTATCTTTTCACTTGGCCTGCCCAATGATATTTATATACTAACCCCTAACTCCTAACTCCTATCTCCTAAGTCCTGACGCATAAATCTTAACTCATAACTTCAAACTCATCTCCTAACTGATAACGTATTACTCCTAACACCTAACTTCAAACTCCTAACGCATAACTCCTGACACCTAACTCTTACCTCCTATTATCTCAATTCTGATCCTGACTTCAAAATCCTAACTCATAACTCAAAAACAAACACACATACCTCATAACTCCTACATCTCAACTCCTAACGTATAGCTCTTAACTGCTGACGCTTAACTCCAAACTCCTAACGCATAACTCCTAACTCTCAACTCTAAACGCAAAGCTCATATCTCCTAACACCTAACGCATAAATCCTATCACCTAACGCAAATCTCTTAACACTTAACTCCTAGCTCCTAATTACAAACTTCTAGCTCTTGACTCCAAGCTCCTAATTACTAACTCAAAACATCTTCTAACGCATGAATCATAAGCCTCAAAACAGAATGCGTGATTCTTACATGTTAACAAGTAACTTCTTACTCCTAGTTTCTAAGTTATAACTCCTAACTCCTGCAATCATATTTCCCAACACATAATTCATAACTAATAATTCCCCATGCATAACTCCTATTACCTAACACGTAACTCAAAGCTCCTAACTACTAACTTATAACTCCTAAGTCCTACAATCATATCTCATAAGACATAACTCCTAACTCCTAAACACTAACTTATAACTCATAACTCCTTTCAACATAGCTCGTAGCGCACAATTTATAAACACTAACTCCTTAAATCATTACTCCCAATACCTTATACATAAATCATAACGCATAACTACTACCACTCATCTCCGGACGCATAACTCCTAACACGTAATTCCTAACTCCTATCTCTTAATGCATAACTCCTAACGCATAACTCATAACTCCGAACTCTTAACTCCTGGATCCTAACTACAATCTTCTAACTCCTGATTCCAAACTCCTAATTATTAACCTTGAACATCTCCTAACGCTAGAATCATAACTTTCAATACATAACTCATAATTCCTGACTTGTAACACATAACTCCTAACTACTATCTTACAATTCCTAAGTGAATGAATTTTCAACCAACAAAATGTCATTTTCTACGAAAAAAAGAATTCTTAACAAAATACATGAATTCCCAAGTAAATAATTGTATTTTCATCTGCAAATGAAATAGTTGCATTTTTAGTTAGAAACAATATATTCTCAACAAAATTAATTTTCTGCCAAAAAAAAAGACAAATTTAAAAAAAAAGATGCATGAGTTTGTAACCAAATAGTTGAATTTTTAACTGAAGAAGATCAATTTTTAATTAAACATGTTAATTTTTAATAACCCGTAACACATAACTCATAATTCCTAACTTCTAACTCCTAACTCCTATATCCTAACTCCTAACTCATAACTCATAACTCATACCTCCTAACTCCTAACTACTATCTCCTAAAATCATAGCCCCTAACGCATAATTCAAAACTCCTAACTCCTAATGCATAACTCCTAATACCTAACGCATAACTCATAGCTCCTAACTACTAACTTATAAAAAAAGTTTATTTTCCATTGAATACTTAACCTTTTATTAAAAAAGTTTAATTTTCAAAAAAATGGTTGAAATTTTTGACCAAAAATATAAATTTTCAACAAAAAAGTCGATTTCCAACCAAATAATATAATTTTCTACCAAATGGTGGAATTATTTAACAAAAATACAATTTTTGGACAAAACAGTTCAATTTTCGCCCAAAAAATATGAATGTCAACTTAAATAATGGATCTTCAACAACGTCAAAAATAATTTCCAAAAGCTACTTCAAATTTAAATCAAAAAGTTAAATTTTTCATCAAGAAAAGACGAATTTTCAACAAAATAGTTGAATCCTCAACTTAAAAGAATGAATTTTTAACCAAGAAAATTATTTTAAAAAAAAGAGAATTCTCAACAAAATACATGGCTTCTCAAACAAATAAGTGTATTTTCATCTGCAAATAGAATAGTTGCATTTTTAGTTAAGAACAATTAATTCTCAAGAAAATTAATTTTCCACAAAAAAAAAGACAAATTTTCAAAAAAATGCATGAGTTTTTAACCAATTAGTTGAATTTTTAACTGAAAAAGATCAATTTTTAATTAAACATAATTATTTTTAATAACTGCTAACACATTGCTCATAATTACTTAATTCTAACAAATATCTCCTAAATCCTAACCCATAACTTATAACTCATAACGCCTAGCTCCGAACTCCTAACTCCTACCTTCTAACCCCTAACTCATAACTCATAACTTTCTTACTCCTAACTACTAACTACTAACTCCTACAATCATAGCTCCTAACGCATAATTTATAATTGCCAACTCCTAATGCATAACTCCTAATACCTAACACATGAATCATAGCTCCTAACTACTAACTTATAAGAAAGAAGTTCATTTTCCCCGAAATACTTAATTTTTCATAATAAAAGTTTAATTTTCGACATAATGGTTGAAATTGTCGACCAAAAATATTAATTATCAACAAAAAAGTCGATTTTTCAAAACTAGTTCAACTAAAAAGAATTAAGTTTCAACCAACAAAATTAATTTTTTACAAGAAAAAAGGATGGTCAACAAAATACACGAATGCCCGAACAAATAATTTTATTTTCAACTGCATATAGAATAATTGCATTTTTAGTTATAAACAATTAATTCTCAACAAAATTAATTTTCCACAAAAAAAAGACAAATTCTTAAGAAAATGCATGAGTTTTTAACCAAATAGTTGAATTTTTGACTAAAAAAGATCATTTTTCAATTGAACATATTCATTTTCAATAACTCCTTACACATAACTCATAATTCCTAACATATGACATATAACTCCTAACTCCTAACTCTTACCTTATAACTCCTACAATTATAGCTCCTAACGCATAATTCATAACTCCCAACTCCTAATACATGACTCCTAATATCAAACGCATAACTTCTAACGAATAAATCATAACTCATAACTACAAGCTCACAATTTAGGGAACTCAGGATAGTGAGGGGAGTGGAACTAGGGGACGTGAAGGAAAATTAGGGGTTAGAGAAAGAGGCATGCAACACTTTTTTTAGGCAAATATTATATATAATTTCAATTTGTTTCCGAAGGTTTTTTTTTATAAAACAAATGGAAATTATAACTCCCTATTCTCTTCCTATTTCACCTTCCCTACAACCTAACTTTTCCTCTCCCCATTTATCCTCTCCTCTCACTTCATACTTCTCTTTCCTTCACCCTCCATTCATCTCCCCAAATTACCCTTTCCCACTCGTAATTATCAACCCGACCCTCCTTCTCTAACCTCCTTTACTCCTCTTCCCCTTCCCTACAATTAGTACCTCTATCTTTCCCTATTCTCCTCTCCTAATACTAATCCTTGTACCTACCCTCCCTCCACTTTTCTTTCTATTTCGCCTTCTCTACAACCTAACTTTTCCTCCCCCAATGTTTCCTCTCCTCTCACTTCATACTTCTTCTTTCTTGACCCCCAATTCGTCTCCTCAACTTAACCTTCCCCACTCTCAACTATTACCTTCATCTTTCTTCACTCCCCTTCCCCTTTCTTACAATCACTACTCCTATCATTACCTATTCTCCTCCCCTAATACCCATTCTCCTATCTTCGCTCACTCCTCCTTCTCTTCCTATTTCACCTTCCCACAACCTTACTTTTCCTCCCCCGAATGTTTCCTCTCCTCTCACTTCATACTTCTCTTTCCCTCACTCTCCATTTATATCCCAACTCAGACTTTCCCGCTCCTAACTATCACCACCAACCTCCTCCCCCAACATCCTTTACTCCCCTTCCCCTTCCCTACAATCCCTACTTCTATTATTTCCTATTCTCCTTTCCTAATACCCATCCTCGTACCTCCCCTCGTTTCCCCTGCGATTCCTATTTCATCTTTCCTACAACCTCACTTTTTCTTCCCCCAATATTTCGTCTCCTCTCACTTCATACTTCTCTTTCTCTCGCTCTTCATTCATCTCCTCAACTTACTATTTCCCTCTCCTAACATTATCTAACTTCCCCTTTCGCAATTCCACTATCATCCACCACTTCTATTTCATTTATACTCTGCTTTACACCCTTCTTTACACCCCACTTCATCAACGCTACTTCGGCTCCCATCATCTATTCTCCATCTCTCTTCGTACCAGCCCTTTCGATAATCCCCTAATTCCCACTACATCTCCACCAATCATTCCCGCTACCATTCCTTATTTTTCTCTCATAGTTTCCCTTCCTTTCGCTCCCTTCCGCATCTTTCTCACTTCACCTTTTCCAATACCTTCTGCTCTAACCCTTCCACTTCCCCTGTATCCTCTCCCCTCACTCCACTCCTCTTCCTAACCACACTACCACCACTTTCATCACTCCTTTCCTACTATCATTTTCGCCTCATCGCCACAGTGGCCTGAATCAGGAATTTACTATTCAAAAACACCTATAGGCTACAATTTTTGACCGATTTTCAATTTTTTGTTGAAGTGATCAGCGGTTGTTGCACAAGAGTGTGAATGGATTAGATTTTTCAATTTACGTCATTTTCCATATTTTATATAAATAAACAAAGAGCGAAAATAAGACATTTTTAAATTATTATTATTTATCTTCAAATCAATAACTTAATTAATCCCATTTTCGACTAAAATGAATGTCGAAGTATCCAAAAAACATAAATAATAAACAGGATATCTAATCTAATTGTTATAGGCAAATTATATTAACAAAATGTCAACATATTGGAAATTTTGTTGGCAAAGTATATTTGTAAGTTGAAATTGCTTGATTTTATCAACAGGATCATGTTTCATCATGAAATTTGTTGTATGGTATCATTTGTTTATTTTATAACCAAATTATGTAAACAAATGCATAGTATAAGTGTTTATTGGCAGAAAGTAATCGCTTTTCTTTCTTAGTACCTTTAAATTATATAAGTGGTGATATTCGGTGATTAAAATTGGTTATTCGATATCATTTATTTATTGTATAAACAAATTTTATAAACAAATGCATAGTTTGGGCATTTATAGACAGAAAGTAATCGTTTTTTTTTGTAATCGTCTTCAAATTACATAAGAGGTGATGTTCAGTTGCAAAGAATTGTCAATCAATATTATTTGTTTACGTTATGGACAAATTTTATAAAAAAATATAAGTTCAAAGTAGAGTAACGTTTTACGTAAATTTTACGTATTTCAAAATTTTGTTATTATAATTTGTTCGTAACAATTAGATTCGATATTCTGTAAATTATTTATATTATTTGAATACTTCGTCATTCATTTTCATCGAGAATATGATTAATTAAGTCATTAATTTGTAAATAAAAAATAATAATTAAAAAATGTATCATTTTTGCTTCATGTCCTACAAGATTCTAAAAAGTGAATACAGTGATTTTACCTAAAAAAAATTGACTAAAAAGGGATTTGAAATTTTTAAAAAGTGACTAAAAGTGACATTGTGTCGGTGCTGATTATTCTTGAGAGTTACCTAAAGTGGTTCTCACAGAAATTTCCTGACTTTTGCCATATTTTTTTCAAAAATCCTAACTTCTTTCAGACTTTCCCTGATCAACTGAATTGCCTAAATTGCCATCCTGTTTATTAATTAATTAATTTTGACAATACCTAGCAAAAATTTTATTTCGTAAACTCTTAACACTTTTTTTTTTAAGTTTATCAAAAGTTGCCGGACTTGTGAGAATATAATAGACCCTGCTTTTTTATCGCGACATCAATTAGAGAACGAAGTTCTACATTAAAAGTTCTCATATCTGATCGTAAATTACTCTGTCAAGAGCATTCTCTCATAGGAATGTTTCTAAAAGCACTTACTTCCAATTGGGATTTTCAAGTGTAAAACGAAAGTTTCTTGTTGGTTTGTTTCTTCGTGCACGAAACTAATAGCAATCAAGAGACTTCCAACTTCATGTTACTTACTTTTATACGCCTCGGGGATTTCATTACAATTTAAAATATCACAGAAAAACTTCCAGCCCTTTTTTTTTAACAAAATTGCATAAAAATGTTTCAAACTGTTGAAAACTTTCGTTGACATCCACATTGATTATCACAACCAGATTCGAAACTCTTAATGCAGTTGTCAACTGTCTACAGCATTTTAATTCAATTTTCAGATGAGATGAAGCTTGGCATTTTTCTGTGATGTGGGTGAAAATAGAACAGTTGGAATTATTAAATTTTAAACTTTTCTGACCAAAAAATATTTCAGAACAACCTGAAAGCTTTTTACTCTTAATATTTATCACGAGAAGTGTCAAAATAATAATATGCAAGATATCCATAAGATTACTGTAAATTCAATATTGAATTTAGTATGAAAAACTTCAAATTTCCAGGCCTACAAAGTGAAATATATTGCAATTTCAACATGATAGTTGAATTTTCGAATAAAGAAAGATTTTCTACCGAAAGAGATACATTTTTAACCTGAAAAGACGAATTTTCCACAACAAAAAATTAGTTATCAAACAAACAGTTGCATAATTATCCAAGATCAATTTTCTAACAAAAAAGACGAAATTTTAACAAAATATATTCATTTTCTACCAAATAGTTCAAAGTTTAACTTATAAAGAATAAATTTCAAACCAGACATGAAAAAGTTAAGTTTTCTGATGAAACAATTAATTTAGGAAAAATAAAACTAATTTGGATCTAGTCGAATTCAGGGTAAAATATAAGAATTTTTACCAATAATATAATCCTCAACCGGAAAGATGATTTTTCAACAAACAAGATTATTAAAAAGAAAGATTTTTTAATCAAAGAGGTGAATCTTAAAAAAAATGAATTTTTAATAAAGTAGTTCAACTTCTATCCAAGCAGTTGAATTTTCAACGGTAAAGATGAATTTTGAACCAACTATTCGAATTTTTAACCAAAAAGATGATTTTTCCCCAAGAAGTTCAATTTTCTACACAAAATTTTTTCCACAAAATACACCAATGTTTAACAATATTTTTAATTTTAAAGCGAGAAATGCGAATTATTCACAAAACAGTTGAATTTTCAACTGAAAAATGTGATTTTTTAACAAAAAAGTTTATTTTCCATTGAATGATTAATTTTTCAAACGAAAAATGTAATTTTTAATAAAATAGTTGAAATTTTCAACCAAGAATATGAATTTTCAACAAAAAAGTCGAGCTTCAACCACATATTTTAATTTGGTACCAAATTGTGGAATTTTTTAACAAAAAATATAATTTTTTACAAAAAAATTCAATTTTTGCCTTGAAAATATGAATTTGAACTAAAATCAAGAATCTTCAACAGAAATTAAAACTTAATTCTTTCAAAAGTAGTTCAAATTTAAACCAAGTAGTTGATTTTTCATTAAAAAAACTAATTTTCAAAAAAATAGTTAATTTTTCAAATCTTAGAGGATAAATTTTTAACTAACAATATCAATTTTCTATAAAAAAATGAATTTGTAACAAATCACATGAATTTCTAACCGAATAGTTGAATTTTCGACTAGAAAATATCAATCGAAAATATAAATTTTGAAACACAAATGGAATAGCTATACTTTGAGCTGAAAACAATAATTCTAAAATAAACAAATAAGAAATTTTCAACGAAACTGATAAATTTTTATAATATTCAACCGAAAATATGAATTTAAAAAAAAGTTAATTTTCAACCAAATACTTTACGTTTTTACCAAATTATGGAATTTTCTAGAAAAAAATGCGAATGTTGTACTAAACAGTTCAATTTTCGCAATAAAAATATGAACTTTAACCAAAATAATGAATCTTCAACAGGAAAAAAAATTTTAAGTAGTTCAAATTTAGACCAAGTAGTTAATTTTTCATCGAAAAAGGCTAATTTTCAACAAAGTACTTGAATCTTCAACCGAAAAGAATGATATTTCAACTAACAAAATTAATTTTTTACAAAAAAAAAAAAAAGAATTCTCAACAAAAACATATGAATTCCCTCCTGAAAAAATGGATTTTAAATACAATAGTTCAAATTTTAATCAACTAGTTGAATTTACAACCAAAAAGATGAATTTTTAATCAAATAGTTAAATTTTTAACCAAAAAGAATATTTTTCAGCAAGAAGTTCAATTTTCTACCAAAAGAAAAACAATATTTTATAATATTGTTGAATCTTGAAGCCCAAAGGCGAATTATCTGCATAACCGTTGAATTTTCAACCCAAAAATGTGATTTTTAACAAAAAATTTGACTTACTATTGTAATTAATTTATCATAGAAAAGTTTAATTTTTAACAAAATGGTTGAAACTTTCAACCAGAAATATGAATTTTCAACAAAAAAGTCAATTTTAAACCAAACATTTTAATTTTCTACCAAATTGTGGAATCTTTTAACAAGAAATACAATTTTTTTTAAAACAGTTCAATTTTCGTCGCGAAAATATGGATTTCAACTAAAATGATGAATCTTCAACGAAAAATAAAACTTAATTTTTTAAAAAGTAGTTCAAATCTAAACCAAATAGTTAATTTTTTTATTAAAAAAGGATGAATTTTCAACAAAATATTTGAGTCCTCAACTGAAAAAAATTAATTTTTAACCAAAAAAAATAATTTTGTACAAAAAAAAAGAATTCTCAACAAAAATACATGAATTCCCAACCAAATAATTGTATTTTTAACCAAAAATAGAATAGTTGCATTTTTAGTTAAAAACGACTAATTCCCAAAAAAATTAATTTTCTACAAAAAAAAGACAAATTTTTGAAAAAAATGCATGAATTTTTAATCAAATAGTTGAATTTTCAACTAAAAAAGGTCAATTCTCAAATAAGGATATTGATTTTCAACCAAAAATGAAATAGATACTTTTTCAGTTCAGAAAAATAATTCTCAACTAAACAAGAAAGGCATTTTTAACAAAAAGGTTCGATTATCAACCTAAATTTCCAATTAAATAGTTCAAAATTTAACCCAGAAAAAAATTATCAACCAGAATATTAATTCTCTAGAAATGAAATAGTTTAATTCTCAACCAAAGAGATGAATATTGAACCAAAAAAATTAATTTTTAACAAAGTAGTTCAACTTTTTACCAAATTTCGTACCAGAAATGTAACAGACTTTTCAACCAAAAATAGTTTGATGCTCTTATTAGGATCTATTAATTAAGTCGAAATTTAATTTAAAAAAAAAAAACGAAAAAAGAGAAAAAAGGAAAAAATTTTCCTGAAAACAGCGAAAAAAATCATTTTTCAAAAAATTAGAAAAAAGGTTCATAATATCTTATTTTAAATTTTATTTTTTCCAATTAATTGACAAATATTTCATTTGAATCATCTAAACCATTTTTTTGTCAAAATAATAATTAGATCTGCTTTCAGAGCCTCCATATAGGTAAATAAAGATTTATTTTTGTTTTTATTTACAATATAATTATTAAAAAATTAACTTTAAAGTTATCTAACATTGTTTTTAAATTAAAATTCTCAAGCATATAGTATTTTCAAGTAACAATTTTTAAAGAAGGGATTATTGCATTTTTATCATGTATTTATAATATATATTCAAAATAATTTACTGCCATGAATAAATAAATTTTATGTCATCCGGAAATTTGCTTAAAACCTTTGATTCTGACTATTTTGAAGCATAAATTATCTTCCTACTTTGAGGAATTTGAGAATGTGTCAACTGTTGATGGTTACTTTGAGAGACTTATTTTTGCAATATAAATACAAGTACATATGAATAAATGTCAAGAGTGACAAGTTAAATGTGTATGCATAAATTTACGCAAATAAATTATTTTTACTCAATTTACGAGTCTTACAGGTTGAAATAGTTACATTTTGAAATATTACTGAAACTTTCGTTTTAGACTCTTTCTCTTTGTAATATTCAGTCCCTTATCTGAAAAGATACTTTGATAAATTTATAATAATAATTTTTTTATTCCTTAATTTTTTTACTTTTTTGCCTTTATTATCTAGAAGATTCAAAGTTTATAAATAAATAAGTACATAAATAAATAAGTATATAATATAAAAAAGTCAGAATAAGTTAAAATATTACAAAACTTTTATGACTTTCCCCTTTTATAAATTTTTCAAAACTTGAAATTGAAAATAAATTATCTTGTTGCTCAGCTTTCAGCTTCCAATTTTCAACATTGTATTATTTAAAACTGGAATCATTTAAAATTAAACAACATCGAAATAAAAACATATATCAAAACCTTAGAAATGGTTTTGTTTCATTTTTAAATCTTTTAAACTTGCAACTTTTGAAAATAATTATATTTCAGAGTTCCCCTTAATTACACTCACCTCTTCAACTTCCCCTTCCTAATTTCCCCTGTTTTCCTCTCATAATCACCCCTTACTTCTCCTACTTTCCCTCCACATATTTCCCCTACACTTTCCATATTTTGCCTCCACCCATTTCCCCTCACTTTCCCTACTTCTCCTGTTTACCCTAATCTCCCCTACTTCCGCACACTTTCCCTACTTCTGCTTTCCTCACTATCTCTCACTTCCCCTACTTTCTCTCCACTCATTTCATCTAACTTCCACTACGTTCCCTATCCTCACTTCCCCTACTGTACCTTCCCCCTTTTCCTGAATTCCTCTACTTTCCCTACATTCATTTTCCCACCCTTCCCCTCACTTAATTTTTTTTTTTGTTTTCATCGGAGTAAAAAAGAGTTTAATACAAGGGTATATTAAAATATAACTCTCTCAAGCAGAATGGTATCGTAAAATCTGGCAAAAATTGAGAAGGCTCAGAAACCTCCAAAACTATTTTTCTTTTTAATTCGAATTTTAGAAAAGCTTGAAAATTTGTACACTTTATTGTGGACCCAATGCACTAATTTGAGGCACTTATTTTAGGGAAAATAAGAGTCAATTAGCGGAGGGGAAGTAGGAGATATTAAGAAAAAGAGGAGAGGGGAAGTCGAAGTAATGGGAAATGACGTATGTGGAAATAGTGGAAGGGAGGGGAAACAATGGAAGTGGGAGTGAGGGAAATCTAAGAGGGGAAGTAGGAAAAGTGAGGCGTAATTAGGGGAGATGAAGAAGGCATAACAAGTGAAAATTATGTTAGTGAGGGGAAATCAGTGGGCGTGGTAAAAGTGTGAAGAAAGTATGAGAGGGAAAGTAGGGAAAGTGAAGAAAAATGAGGAGTGAGAAAGTAGGGAAAATAAGGGGAAATAAGGAGTGGGAAGGTAGGGGACCTTAAGGAATATAGGGGAGGGGAAGTAGACGAAGTGACCAGAGGTGAAGGATGTGGAAGTACTGAAAGTGGAAGGAAGTGAGGGTATATTATGGAAGATAAAGTAAGGGAAATAGGGGCAGTAGAAGTAGGGAAAGTGAGGGCGAATAAGGGGAGGTAAATGACGAAAAATAACTGGAGGGTAAGCAGGAAAAATAAGTGGAAATGGGAGGAGAGAGGGAACATGAGGGGATGTAGGCGAAGTGAAGATAAGTTATGGGAGAAGTAGTAGGGAAAATGATTAGAAATGAGAAATGGTTAGAGAGGGTAGATAAACGGAGTGGAAATAGTGGAAATAAGGGCTTGGAAGGATAAGTAAGGGGTATTCAAGAGAGGACAAGTAGGGAAAGCGAGGAGAAATAGGTGTTGCAGGGTGTGAGTAGGGAAATTAAGGAAGGGAAAATAATGTGAATTTAGGGACAACGTGGGAAGAGTAAGTAGAGAAAGTGATGGAAAATTAGGAAGCGGAAGTAGGGAAAGTGAGAGGTAGTAGAGAAAATGATTATGAGTGAGGGAGGGTAGAAAGGGAGGGTAGCGAGGGAGGGTAGTGAGGGAGAATAGTGAGGGAGGGTAGTGAGGAAAGTGAAGGGAGGGCTATGACGATACTGCGGGTGAGTAGGAGAGGGTAAGTGATGACTGAGGAAGGGAAGTAGTGGAAGGAGATTGATAGCTGGTGAAGTGAAGAGAGGGAGAAGTAGAGTAGAAAAAATTGCGGGAAGGCAGGAAGTATAGGAATAGAGGGGCAATGTGGGAAGAGTAAGTAAAGAAAGTGATGAAAAATAAGGAATCGGAAGTAGGGGAAGTAAGAGGTAGTAAAGAAAATGATTATAAGTAAGGGAGGGTAGTGAGGAAGCGTAGTAAGAAAGGGTAGTGAGAAAGAATAGTGAGGGAGGGTAGTGAGGAAAGTGAAGGGAGGGCTATGACGATATTGTGGGTGAGTAGGAAAGGGAAAGAGATGACTGAGGAAGGGAAGTAATGGACAAAGATTTATAGGTGAAGTGAAGAGAGGTAGAAGTAGAAGAGAAAGAAGTTCGGGAAGGGTGGGAGCATAGGAATAGAGGGGCAATGCGAGAAGAGTAAGTGGAGAAAGTGATGAGAAATTAGAAAGCGGATGTAGAGGAACTGAGAGGTAGTAGAGAAAGCGATTTTAACCAAGGTAGATTTGTGAGGGAGGGTAGTGTGGAAAGTGAAGGGAGGGCTATGGCGATAGTGCGGGTGACTCGGAGAGGGAAAGTAATGACAGGAGAAGGGAAGTAGTGGAAGGAGATTGATAGATGGAAGAGTAGAAAAAGAGAGAAGTATAGGAGGAAGAAGGTAGAGAAGAGAGAAAGGATAGGAATTAAGAGGCAATGTGGGAAGAGTAAGTAGAGAAAGTGATGCGAGCTTGGGAAGCGGAAGTAGGGGAAGTGAGAGGTAGTAGAGAAAAGGATTATAAGTAAGGAAGGGTAGTGATGGAGGGTAGTGAGGAAAATGAAGGGAGGACTATGACGATAGTCCAGGTGAGTAGTGGAGGGAAAGTGATTACTAGAGAAGGGAAGTAGGGAAAGGAGATTGATAGCTGGTGAAGTGAAAAGAGGGTCAGTAGAGGAGGAAGAAGTTCGAGAAGGAAGGGGAAACGAAGAATGAAGTGCAGGGAGGGGCATTAGGGATGATGGGAAGAATGAAAGGGTAGTAGAAGAGATGAAATATGGGAGGGGGATGTTTAAACGTCCTAATTAACATCCTAATATACTACGAAACTCTGTTTTGTATGATTCTCAGGGTACGGATGCTACTTTGACTAATTTTTTTTTAAGTATGTAACGGAAATTGAAATATTGAATTTGAAATATTACCTGGGACGTGAGTTCCCAAAGGCGGAAAGCAGTTTCGTTTCTTAAATTGAGGACGTGACTGGCCTTTTTGAGGCTGTGTTTTCCTTCAATAAACTGGAAGAGAAATGCGCCCGCAATAGTGTAACTGACCACGAGGCACACGATGCCAACGTTGCTAAACAGAAAGGCTATAAAGGCTCTCGTCCAATCTGCGATTCTTTCGCTCCACGGCTTTTGTCGTTTCTTTTTTCTTCTTCCACTTCTGCCACGAAAACTTCCTCCTTGCCACTCCCTGATCACCGACGAATAGGCCGAGATATCGTTACTGTCCATTTCCTCCAGTTCACCAACCACGATGAATCACAGAAATACTTTTCAGGATAACGTCACCATTTCACCATTATTTCACTAAGAATTCACAAATTTATTAATAGTTACAATTTAAAAGGAAGGGCTCCAAATATTAATGAAGCGATTCCATAATAGGTATAACACTGAAAGAGTGCGACGTTCAGATACTTGCGGAGTAAATAGTGCGCGAGAAGTAAACCTTTCTGTAGGCTTCCAAGTCATGCTCTCAAAATGGACCGTACGCGCATGCAGAGCCAGTCAAAAATAGCTGATCTGCTTACTGCATCCTCTTTGTACGCCTGCTGAATCACGGGGAAAGTCTCGGAAGTCTACAGAAAGGTTTACTTCTCGCGCAATATTTACTCCGCAAATTTTTGGGGGCAACTGTTTGAACATTCATTTGGCTTCTGACATCCGCACCAACCATCTTGTCTGTAAATCTCTTTATTGTTTCGTCTTGACTATAGAAACTCAGTTATACTACTTATGGAACTTTGAGAGCGTGACGGAAGTCGACAAAAAGTGTTCACTTCTCGCGCGATATTTACTCCGCAAATGGTGCAAGGCGACTGCTTGACTATTCATTTGGTTTCTGACATCCCCACCAACCATCCTATCTATAAATCTCTCCATTGCTCCGTCTGGACTATATAAAGTCAATCCTACTACTTATGGAAATTTGAGAGCGAGAGGAAAGCCCACAAAAAGTGTTTACTTCACGCGCAATATTTACTCGGCAAATGGTCGAAGGCGACTGTTTGGGCATGTATTTTGTTCCTGACATCCCGACCACTCACCCTGCCTGTAAATTTCTCTACTACTCCGTCTGGACTATAGAAAGTCAGCCCTAATACTTATGGAAATTTGAGAGCGTGAGGAAAGCCCACAAAAAGTGTTTAGTTCACGCGCAATATTTACTCGGCAAATGGTCGAAGGCGACTGTTTGATCATGTATTTTGTTCCTGGCATCCCGACCACTCATCCTGCCCATAAATCTCTCTACTACTTCGTCTGGACTATAGAAAGTCAGTCCTGCTACATATGAAAATTTGAGAGCGTGACGAAAGCCGACAAAGAGGGTTCACTTCTCGCGCAATATTTACCCCGCAAATGCTCGGAGGCGACTGTTTGAGCATTTTTTTGGTTCCTCACATCCCCGCCACTTATCCTGCCCGCAAATCTATTTATTGCTCCCTCTGGACTATAGAAACTCAGTCCTAATACTTATGGAACTTTGAGAGCGTGATGAAAGCCGACCAAAAGGGTTCACTTCTCGCGCAATATTTACCCCGCAAATGCTTGGCGGCAAATGTCCAAGCATGTATTTGGTTCCTGAAATGCCCCACTGCTCATCCTGCTCATAAAAAACTCACTTTATTGCTCCGCCTGAACTATAGAAGTTCAGTCTTACTACTTATGGAACAGACCCTTTACATGAAGGAAAAAAGCATGCATAATTTTTTCACTGCGTATAATTTCGCTGCCTGGGAAGTATAGTATCCGGATATTTCAAGAAACAATTTTTCACAAGTTTCTTGAATCTGGAAGCATTCATAATATTCTGTGTATATCTTTTAATGAGTTTAAGAAGATTGAGAATTATTAATTACTTGGGAAGTTATTACAAAGTTTTAAAGTTACTCCATTTTTAATTATCTTTGCAATATCTTATGATGGACTTAATAATTTTTGCTATTTCCAAAATGATTTTCAGTCTTCTCTAAATTGACTCACCTTACACCCTTGGGAAAATTATATTTACAGATAAAAAGAATAATAAAGTTAAGTTACTGGCTCAGTATTATTTAATGAACTAACTTATCTAATAAGAGTTTGTTTAATAGTATGGAAAATGCAATTTTTGCGCGCAATTTCCAAATTAATGTTGGTACATTTTTTCATTTCATGATACCTATTATATGAAATAATAAACAAGGAAAATGTTTTTTATAAATGATTAAGATTGATATCTTAACTTCAGAATTATGATATAATATTTTTGAATAATATATAGACAATAACAATTCAAAAATACAAATTTCTGACAAAAAACATTAACATACTCTTCAATTGTTCAAATATTGTAAATATTCTTAAAATCTGATAATTTTTTATTGAAAATGTAAATTTTAGACGAAAAGCGCTAATATAACATTAAATTTTTTTTTTAAAGATTGTAAATCTTTTTCTGAACTTGGTGTTTTTTGTTAATTTTCAATCAAACATAGAATAGTTGATACGGAAACTGCAAAATATTCTTATTTTAATTAAGAAAGGGCTAAATTTACCCGAAAAGACGAATTTAAAGCATAATTTTTGTATTTTTGCAAAAAGTATTTATAAATAAGAAAAAAAATTAAGCAAATTATAATTTCCAGGGAAAAATAATTTTTAATACAAAATAAAAATTTTGAATAAGTATTTATTTTTAAGTTTTTTTATCAAATTGATTCAAGCTTATATAAATATAATTCCCCCAAGTTTCTCTGGGAAATACAAAAATATTTTTGAATATTTCAGATATATGAAAAAAGTATCTAAGAAATTTCTAAGAATTTTTTCTTCATTTGACTGAATTTAACAAAATTTCAGCAAAAAATTGATTTAGTTTGAGAGATATCCACAACTCTTCAAAAAATCTTTCCGATTCTGTTTAATAATTTTGAAAATAATTTGGAATGTTTTAAAATCTTTTTAAAAATTAAATATTTAATTTTTTCCAATCTTTTAGAATTCTTAAAAAGCTTCTAAATTTTTTTCTGTATTATATTCCATGATTTTGTTTTAAATTTTTTGAAATCTCTTCATGTTACAAATTATTTTTCTATCTTTACACAACTTTTAAATATTTCTTGAACTTATTCGAATTTTGTTGAAGATTCGTTTATTTATTGGTGAAATTCAACTTTTTTTGAATAAAAATTCAAATCCTTTTTGGTTGTAATATCAAATATTACATTTTTCGTTTAGAATTTATCGTTTTTGATTAATTTTTTTGATGGAGATTCATAATTTTATTTCAAAATTCATCTCTTTGGTTGAACATTAATTATTTTGGTCCAGAATTATTAATTTCAGTTGGAAATATAATTATTCTAGTTAAAGATTTATTATTATAGTTGAAAATTCATCTTTTTGTTTGAAAATTCACCTTTTTCAGTTTAGGATTTATCATTTTAGTTAAAAATTTATCATTTTGTTCAAAAATATAAATGTCTTTTAAAAATTATTATATTTTGGTAGACATTTTTTTCAACTGGAAATGTAACTGTTTCATTTTGGGTTCACTAATTTAAACCAAAAAAGATTTTTCATTCATGAAAAAAGAAATTCACCCTAATCATAATTTGAGGGGATAAATAATTTTTAATACAAAATAAAAACTTCTGCTCAACATTTTCTTTTTAAGCTTATTTGTTCATTTATTAAAAAAAATTTTTTAAATTTCAGATATGTCCAAAAAATATTTTTTTGTTTATTTTTCAGGCTTTTGAAAAATTCTAGGAAAAAAAGATATTTACGAATTTTAGAAGTTTTTAAGAGAAATATTTTCTAAACTGACTCAATGTATTCCTAAAATTTTTTATCATCTTTTAATATTAAAAAAATTTCCCTTATATCTTTCAGATATGTTCGACATTTTTTTAAATGTTTGGAAAAATTTTCTTCAAAAGTTAATTTTTGAAAACAAAGTCATTAGAAATTTTCCCAGGAATCTCAAGAAAAGTTTTGTATTTTATTGAAGCCTTTAAAACTTCTTAAAAAGCTTAGAAATTTTTTTCGAAATCTTCAAAAATTTACGTGTTGTTTGAAACTTTTGAAAATCTTTTCAAATTTTTAGCACTTTAAAATCTTAGTCATTTTTCTATGAAAATTTATCAAAAAATTTATATTTAATTAACATCAGTAAAAATTACAAATTATTTTTTGTATAATTATATATTATTAAATGTTTTTAAAAATTAAAATTTTTAATTATACTTTTTTCTACATTTTCGAAATTTTTAAAAATCCAAGTTCTCTCAATTTTTTCTAAAAATGTCGATGACCTCTCTCGTTAAAGTAGAAAGACTTTCCCTTAGGTACTGAATTCATAAACTTATTCCATAGACTTTTCTTGCAAATTCTCATAAAAGAAAAGAAATCTTTTTTCATAAATTTTTTTCATTACGTCTTAATTTACATTACGTGATACTGACCCCATATTTAAAAAAAGGAAATAGAGATCTTTTCATGAAGCCGTAACCATACATAAAATATAGAAGCCCTGGAGGCCATATTCTTTCAAATCTTTTGAAATTAGACAAAAAAGCCTGAAATTTTTTTGAAATCCTATACGATATCTTGATATCTTTAATAATTTTGACAATAATTTTTCAAAATTTTAAAATCTTACAAATCACTAAAACCCCATAATATTTCATGAAATCAGCACAAATGCTTTAAAATTTTTTGAAATTTTTTAAATCTCTCAAAATTTCTTGATAACTTCTAAAATATCCTAAAATATTTAAAAGCCTGTGAAATCCAACAAAATTAAAAAAATTTTAAAAGTCCTGACAGATCCTATAATATCGTGTAGAACTAGTAAAATTTGTATGAATCTCTTAAAATTTTGTTCATTAAATTTGTTTAAAACATTTTCCATCGACAGATGCCCGAATAATGCATTTCTTTATTTTTCTTTTTTAAATAATATAAAATTATCAATCAATTATGAATTTTGCCTAATTTATCATAAAGTTCCCAATTAAAAAGACTAACATCGAAAAAAAAGAATTTTTTTGTCGAAAGATGCCCCAGTAATGCACTTGCTCATTAAATTTGTTTAAAAAAGATCATAAAATTGATCCAAAAATTATTAATTTTGCTGAAATTATCATAAAATTCCTAATTGATAAAGTTGACATCAAAAAACAAATTTGTATGTCGACAAATGCCTGATTAATGCATTTGTTCAATAAAGTTGTTTAAAATATTAAACATTTTAATATTATGAATTTTTTTTTCATTATAATACTATTGCTATTCAAATTTCTTGCAATATAACTTTAAAAAACGTAAAATTATGCAAGATCGTAGAAAAAATTCTTTCAACAAATAATTTGTTTATAAAAATTTATTTTTGTTCATTTAATAATATTGAAACATCTTTAACTAATGTTACTCTATAAAACTTAGGTGATTTAAAATTTTTCTGTTATTAACAAGCACCGAAAACGTCAAATAGAAAAAATGGCCATTTTTTAGTCATATTTGTTTATTTATAAAAAAATTGAAAGCCTAATTCAAAA